>MU264422.1:0-27067 GCA_020310875.1 Ceratopteris richardii
CATAATTTATTGCATGCAGTCTGAAACTTTAAAGTGGCCTATGTGAATGTCAAGTTACGAGAGATGATGGATGGAGGCTTATGAGATAGCTCATATCTTGTTAAATGATGAATGATCTCCTGTAGATCAAGGTCAAATTCACCTTACACATGGTTTTGTGTTTAGTCAAAAGAATGTAAACATCTTCCTATTTAAATACAAGCTAAAGTTGTCAAATAGTTTATTGTGTGCATAGAGAAACTACTTGAATTTTCATTGTGTCTCGGTCCTCCATCACTTGCATATTTTGAACTAGCTACTGTGACTCAGAGTGATTTCCCAATAGGGGTCTTCTAGAGTATGTTATGTTTGATTGGTAGCGTATTCTAATACACCCAATGTTGCTCATCTTTGTACTCCAAATGCACTAGTAGTTGGAGCAAGGAGGGGAGAACATTTTGGCCATCAACATTAAGATCGATGCAAAAAATAGGGTAGAAATAGATGTTTCATCCATTGCACATTCTCTATAGTTTAGTAACAAGGGCATTACATCTCTGATTCCATTGATGGAGATGGAGAAACTATTTGCAAGACATGTTCTGAAGAGTTCAAGTACACTCAACTTCCATAAACTTCTTCGTGGAAGATGGGCCTTCGACTCGAGAAACTTGCAATTGACCAACATAGCAAGCCCTACGATGTATCACAAACACTTTATTCTTTGTTGATGGAAGCAGCTAAATCAGATGGACAAGTCAATTGGGCAAAGTTGTTGTTCAGAGTCTCAAAGAAATCCCAGAGTCTCAACATAAAGGTAGGAGTATTTTTTAGTCTTTTTATTTCGGTAGGACCATTGCATACACAATGACATGTGGAAGAGGTATCGAAGGAAGTATTTCTCCAAGAAACATTATGCATCAGCATGAGCAGGCCCATGGGTGGAGATGGAGAGACTATGGCGGAAAGGGAAATGAAGGGACAAAAGGCTAGAATAGTTAGGGAAAATTTAGGCGATTTGAGGAAGAAGCTTGTAGAAAAAGGCAAGTCAGATGGGTTCATCTAATATGGAAGAAGAAGCATAATGCCAAGTTGAGGAAGGAGTAGCAAGGGCCGAAGTCGAGTGGAGGTAGGAGGAAACTAGTAGAGAAGAACTGGAATGAAGAAGACTGGTGAAGGAAGAAGCCCTCTGATGGTAGGAGGATGCTTCGTTAACAAGATGAGGAACTGTGGACAATAAGAATGTCAAAGGGAGGTAAAAGAAATATCTCGTATGGATCGAGAAAGAGGGGCAATTGATAGACATCAATCGATGATTGCAATCCAATCAACACAGAGAATATCACAAAAAAGGTCCTCTCACTTTTCGAACATTTAATGAATATGTTAGAGATCCATGGTGCAATGCTCAAGGGAGGGTGCACTTGCCCACACTTCCCTACACCAAACATATATATCCATGGTTTATGAAAGAATATAGGATGTCAACAGCTAGTATAACATATGTGACTTGAATGTTGGAACTCTATTTTTTGGAGATTGCAAAGAATGCATGTATAAATAAAAGCAATGTAGCTTAATGTAAAGGCAATGCGAATGATAATGTGGGGTTCAAGGATCCGCAACCTCAAGGAACAGTGTGTGGAAGGCCATTCCAAACAGTTGAAGCATGATAACCAAGCTTTACAAGCAGAAAATGCTCAACTCATAGAAAGAATTGGGGATTTGGAAGATAGTCTATCGAGCATAGTAGACATTTTGTAGAGTAGCTATGGAATAGAGACAGATCATGTAGGTTGAGGAGAAGACAATTTTCATGAGTCCAAATTCATTATTAGATGCTAATATTGTTGGAGTTAGACATCTACGGAAGCACATGAATAGCACAAGGAAGAAGAAGAAGATTGGAGCACAACACATAATATTGAATGTATTACTAGAGAATGTACAAAGATAAGTAGCCCATTAGGGCAATAGGCGTATATACAAGCCGGGGGAAAAAAACCTCCTAAAGAGGGAAAAAAGTGCCCTGGTGGTCCTAGAGTGTTCACACATATCACTACCTAAATATATCAACAAATCCCCCTGGGAGTGATGCGGTGAACAAGGAGCTGGCACTCATGTGTAAGGAAGTGCCAAGCCGTGTGGAATCAATCCACAAAAGGAAGTAAGCCCAAAGCTTTGCGGAAAGCTTCAAACAAAGGCTTTGAAGCTTTGCGGAAAGCTTCAAAGCCTTCATGAAAAGGTCTGCAATGTTCTCTTGCATGGGCACATATGCCAAGCTTATCTCCCCAGCACAGAACCTCTCCCTAACATAATGATAATGCACCTCAATGTGCTTAGTGCGAGCATGGAACACAGGGTTCCTCGCAACTGCCAGTGCGCTCTGACTGTCAGTGAAGATGGTGGTGGCAGAAGACAAACCAACACCCAAATCAGCCATAAGGCGTCTGAGCCACACACACTCAAAAGTCGTTGTGAAAGCTGCCCTATACTCAGCCTCACAACTAGAAGTGGCCACAATAGGTTGCTTCTTTCTAACCAAGATATACATGAGCTACCAAGCATGAAGCAAAAGCCACTAGTGGACACACAAGTGTCGCAACTAGCCCAATCAGAGTCAAAAAAAGCATGCAAATCTGGCGGTAGTGATCCGCCCTCGAGATAAAACAAACTAAGTAGCCGGGTACCACTCAAGTAGCAAGACATGCGCTTAACCGCCTGCCAATGCTTGACACCTAGGCAATGCATAAACCTGCTCATCTGTGAGACAACAAACTAAATATCTGGCCGAGTAATGCATAAGTAAATAAAGCATCCAACAGCCTGCTGATAGAGAACAACATCAAATGCATCTCCAGCATCCTGAAGATTCAATTGTAAACCTATATCCATAGGAGTGTCAATAGGTTTACAGTCTTAGGCCAAAAGCTACAATAATGTGTCAATATATTTCGTTTGACACAAAGCCATTCCACCATAAACGTGAATAAATTGAATGCCCAAATAGTGATGCAAATGCCCCAGATCAGACATCTCAAATGAGGCATGCAAATCAGCCTTAAAATCAGCAATAGGCCTCTCATGAGGACCAATGAGCAGCATGTCATCAACATAAACCACAATGATCAGAAGTACATCATTAGCACGCTTAACATATAAGGTGCTTTCAGTTGGACTGTTCTCAAAACCATGTGCAATCAGATAGGCACGTATCTTTTTCATACCAAGCACGTGGTGCTTGCTTTAAACCATATAATGCCTTCTTTAACCTGCACACCTGGTTTTCATGCCCTTTCTGCACAAAGCCATGGGGCTGAAAAACATAACACTTCTTCATGCAAGTCCCCTTTCAGAACTACTGTTTTGATATCCAACTGATGTACATTCCAACCATGATGAGCTATAGTGCACAGATGCTATGAACAATAATCATTCGGCAAGTAGGTGCAAAAGGTCTCATCAAAATCAATGCTCTTTCTTGCACATAACCCTTTGCAACAAGCCTAGCCTTATACCTGTGAATTGTACCATCAGGCTTATGCTTCAACTTGTATACCCACTTGGTCCCAATGGCCTTCTTGCGAGGAGGCAAGTCACATAAAGACCAAGTACCATTCTTCATTATAGCATCAAATTCAAGATTGCATAGTAGCCATCCAATTTTATGAATTTTGTGCTTCATCAAACGAAACAGGCTCATTCTCATCACAGAGACTAGATGCAGCCATAGCATAGCAATCTGATGCAAAGGAGGCACTATAAGAGCCTGAACGAGTATGATATGACAGAGATGCATGTAATTTGCTATCACGCAAAGTTTGCACTAGCCATTTTGGCATAGTTTTTGTCTGCTCAATATCAGCTCTCTCATCAACAAGTACATCCTATAAATTTGCATCAGAAATGGAATGATCTGCATCATCACATGAAACCTGCAAAGGCTGAGAAGTTTCCTCATTAGGACCAACACTAGACTGCCCACCTGTAAAAAAGAGGCAACAAAGTATCATACATGTCTTTGGAGCTAACAGATGTCTCCTTAGTACATGAAACCAATGGCTAAATAGCATCTTCCCACAAAAACAATATCACGACTAACCAGAATGACGATGTTGTTCCGACACTAATGCATATGCCAAACAACCAAAAACACAAAAATGTGCAACAGATGTCTTGCGATCATGCCAAGCCTCGTATGGAGTGATAGATTGCAGTGATTTAGTGGGACACGTGTTAAGTACATATGCTGCAGACATGACAGCCTCAAGCTACAAACTGTGGTAAAGCCTGACTCTTGACCATACACCTCGCCATCTCTATGAGTGACCTGTTCTTTCATTCAGCAACTCCATTCTGTTGAGGTGTATATGGCACTGTACGCTGGTGTTTTATCCCACGTTCAGCCAGAAATGCATTAAAATCAGAAGACATATATTCCCCCCCTCGATCACAACGGAGGGTGCCCATTTTACATGCTGACAGATTTTCAGCCAAACCAAAAACTATTTGAAGCACATGAACACTTCGGACTTTGCCTTCAATGGATATTCCCATGCATGCCAAGAAAAATCATCGATGAAAGTCCATGAAGTAAAGCTAATTTCCAAAAGAAGGTGTTTGCATAGGACCACAGACATCACTATGTACAAGCTGCAATTTCTGAGTAGCCCAAACCAAACCATCTTTTGCAAAGGAGGAAACGCTGCATTTTGCCCAAAATACAGCCTTCACAAACATGTTTTCTGGGTGCCTCAAGTTTGGGCAAAGAGGACACCATTCAGATTTTTGCACGCATAGCAAACTAGCAAAATTCAGATGATCAAAGCATGCATGCCAAAGCTTTGCATCTGATATAGCCTGAGAATCATGTACTTGCACATGCCAAATCATTTACAGATCTTTCATAGTCTATGAGCTTATACAGCCCATGACATAAAATGCGAGAAGCAATAATCATGTCCCCATTTGACAGATCATCAACTGTACATCTGTCATCAACAAATTTCACAACCAAGCCAATCTTGGGTAATGCAAAAACTGATAAAATATTTTTCTTGATCCCTGGCACAAACAAACCATCTGACCAAGTGAAAGAACTACCATCATCAGTACTCAAAATGATCTTAGCAACTCCCATAACAGGATAAGAGGAGTTGTTGGCGCATGTAACACGTATTCCCTGTAGGGGCAGGCTTCGAGTGAAGAGAAGAAACTACACTGCGAGGTAATATGTTTGGGTCGCCCCAGTGTCAAAGTACCAACATCTGAGTCTACTACAGACATGCACTGCTCATGAGAAGATGGGGCAAAACTGCAAACAGTAGTAAACACCCATTCTTCTTCTGCACAAGATTAGCAGACTTGGTTTTTGGTGTAGAGCCTCTGCACAACCATTCTAGCCTCTTTCTTTCAATTCATGCAAGTTGATGGTGTTAGAGTATGATCAATGTCTACCCCCTCATGATTGTATGCACATTTTGTAAGGCCCCCTTTATGAGGAGAAGCCAAGCGTGCATTACCCAATTGATGGGAATCCCAACTTGAATGTTGGATGAAGGTCATATTGGACCATGTAAGATATTATGAGGAAAGGGAGTTACAGGGTCCCCAATTGTGGGGTCCGGGGCAGCGGTGAGCAGCCCCGGCTGGGGGGTCCAAGGGGGCCAGCGGGTAAAGGGAATATTCCATGGAATATTCCCTGTCGGAGTCAGAAATCATTTATATTTGTTAGGTCGGTTCAACCAGTCTAAGCCGTGTATGGCAATTACGCGGGCGGTGGCCGCCCACGCTCTAACCGCCCATGTATAGCCGTCCATGGCAGGCCACCCATGATCCTATATATACATGACTTCTGCACTACCTAAGACATTGAGTTGAGCCAGCATACCTCTACCTTGTATCTCCCTATCTAGAGTTATCTAGATCACCATTTAAGCTCTACCTTGAGAGCGCACGGGTGGACAACGCCATCATCTTTGTACTTGCTGCTAGTAGAAAATTGTTGAGATTCTCCTATATCTGTTATCTTCTCTGCTATTGCTCCTGTATTATAATGCGTAACTATTGTCTTACATGGTATCAGAGCTGTAAGGTTCGAATAGCTTGAGAAGTATCATTATTTTAGCCTACTAGCAGACTAGAATATCAGTAGATTATTCGAGTGATTACATGATGGCTTCATCGTCGAACACTAGTCTTGGTGCTTCACCTAATGTTAATGCTGCACCTATTCGAATTCGTCCACCTGCATTCACTTGAAGGGAAGCTGGATGGAACTAACTATACACTCTGGAAGTTCAAAATTTCTGCAATTTTGGACTCCTATGAATTACTTAACACTGTCATGGGACCGATGGGATTGGATCCAGAGCCTATACCAGTTGAAGATCCAGCAAATTCAAGATTGATGATTCAGCCAGATCCAGATCTTCTACGAGCTTGGAAGAGGCGGAATGCTGATGCATTATGTGCGATTGTCACTAGTGTAAGTGATTCTGTGCTTACTTTAGTTCAACATACTACTAAAGCACATGAGGCTTGGGGCATATTGGCTCGACAATATGAGACCAAGAACCACACTAGGATACAGAATTTAGAAAATCAGTTGGCAAATGAAAAGCATTCTGATTCTGAAAAGGCTGAAGATTTATCAAACGGATAAAGCATCTTCAAGATCAATTGGCTGCAGTTGGTGTTGTTATAACACCAGAAGAGCTAGCTCGAAGATCTGTATGTGTTCTTCCAGCAAAGTATGATGGATTAGTAACAGCCCTTAACACTCAGGTAAGGCCAACTCCTCTTACATTTGAAGAGTTTTGTGCCATGCTTTTAGAAGAAGAGATGCGGCTGAAGAATCGGCAAAGTACAACTGATGCTGCATTCTCAGCAAATGCAAAAGGTAAAGGCTCTTCAGAGGGATCAAAGAAGAAGCCAAAGAAGAAAAAGTTCACAGGAAGTTGCTTCTATTGTGAAAAGAAAGGCCATGCCATCAAGGATTGCAGAAAGAAGCAAGCTGATGAACGGAATGGGACTGTAAAATCATCATGGAAGAACAAAGAGTCTGCAAACAACACAGAGCTGGAACTTTGGGTAGCTATTGAAGAGGTATGTTCATCTGCTCAAGCTCGTGTTGATGAGCCATGGATTTTAGATAGTGGAGCTTCTCGCCATATGACTAGTAAAAAGGATTGGTATAGTTCCCTAGTGCCTCTGCGGGAATCCATCAATGTAGTGGTGGGAAACGACTCCAAGTGTCCAGCTGAAGGAACTGGAACCATCTCTTTTATCACTTCTCCAGGTGTTGAGAAAAAGTTATCCGATGTTCTCTATGTACCTACACTCAAAAGAAATTTGTTGTCAGTTTCTGCAATAACAGATCGTGGACTCGAAGTTCACTTCAATAAGAGTGGTGCGGAAATCATGGATTCATCAGGTAATGTTGTAGGTAAAGGCACATGATGGGATAACTTGTATGAGTTAAGTGCTTTAACTGCTACAGAAGATAAAGATGTAAGCAGGTTATGGCACCAACGATTTGGGCATCTCGGATTTGCAGTTTTGAAGGAGATGCAACGAACAGGGATGGTTGCTCATTTGCCTGCATTTTCAGAGTTGCAGGAACCTTGTGAAGCTTGTATGATGGGCAAGCAACAACGAAAGGCATTTCCAAGAGAGACCAGCAATCGATCTCAAGCTCCTCTAGAGTTGGTACATGCTGATCTCTGCGGTAAAATGTCTACACCTGCTTTAGGAGGATCTTTCTACTTCTTGCTGTTAGTCGACGATTATAGTAGAAAGATGTGGGTTTATTTCATTCGAGAGAAGGCTGATGCTTTTTGAAAATTTAAAGCATGGCATAAGTATGTAGAAAGTGAATCAGGAAGGAACTGAAGAAATTTAGAACAGATAGAGGAGGTGAATTCTTGTCAACAGAATTCAACAATTACTGTAAGGAGCATGGTGTGAAAAGGCAACTTACCACAGCTCATACACCTCAACAAAATGGCGTTGTTGAGCGCAGGAACAGGACAGTAGTTGAAATGGCTCGTTGTATGTTAAAGGCTCAAGACATGCCTGATTCATTCTGGGCAGAAGCAGTCAATACAGCAGTCTACATCCTCAATCGAAGCTACACAAAAGCTCTGAAGGGGATGACTCCTCAAGAAGCATATTCTGGTAAAAAGCCTTCAGTTTTGCATTTCAGAATTTTTGGTTGTTTTCTGTTATGCACATATTCCTGATTCAACAAGATCAAAGTTGGATTCAAAAAGCAAAAAGTGTGTCTTCCTAGGATATAGTGAAGAGTCTAAAGCATACAGGTTATGGGATCCTGAGGCAAGGAAGATTTTTGTCAGCCGAGATGTGGTGTTTGATGAACGACCACACTTAGTAGAAGATAAAGGTAAATCTACTATCTCATCAAACGGAGAAATATCTCACCTTGTGCCTATCAAAGACAGGTTAAAGTTGAGGAGGAGGAAACATCTGATGGAGAAATTTCCTCAATAAAAAGCCAACCAATTGTAGGCTGCACAGCGTAAGCCACTACCGAAGTGGGCACAACAGCTCTTTGATGATCACAATCCACATGTAGATGCACCAGAATCATCATCGGATGGATTACGAAGATCAAAGAGAATAGAGGAGCAAAGAAGAGCCTCAGAACACATTGTTAACATGGCTCTAATGGCAGATATCATGGGTTCGATAAAGGAACCTACCACCATTGAAGAAGCCATTGATGATCCAGATTGGAGAGCGGCAATGCAGTCTGAGTATGATAGTATACTCAAAAATGATACATGGGATCTAGTCGACTTGCCGCCAAAGAAGAAGGTAATAGGTACTAAATGGATTTGGAAAGCTAAGTATAAAGCTGATGGAACATTAGAAAAGTATAAGGCACGATTAGTTGCACAGGGTTTTTCACAGATTGAAGGATTTGATGTTCAAGAAACTTTTGCACCAACAGCACGCATGACAACTATTCGGACGGTACTTGCAGTAGCTGCACAAAAGTCTTGGCCCATTTTCCAGATGGATGTCAAATCTGCATTTTTGAATGGTCACCTCAAGGAGGAGGTATATGTATCTCAACCACCAGGTTTTGAGGTGCCCAATTCAGAAAATAAAGTTTGCAGGTTGAAGAAAGCTTTGTATGGACTTAAGCAAGCTCCACGGGCTTGGTACCAACGAATTGATCATTTTTTCAAAAATATGGGTTTTGAAAGAAGTACTTCTGATGCTAACTTGTTTGTAACGAAAAGGGATAGCAAGCTAGTTGTTGTCATTGTATATGTAGATGATTTGATCATTACAGGAGATCATCAGGAACTCATCAATCAAACTCGGATCAGCTTGGGAACTGAGTTTGAAATGACAGACTTAGGTCTAACTCCATTTTTGTCTGGGAATTGAAGTATGGCAAAGGAAGGATGGCATTTTCATCTCACAACAAAAATATTCCAAAGAAATTCTCAAGGCATTTGGAATGATGGACTGCAAACCAACTAGCACACCTATGGAGGTAAATCATAAGCTATCTATGGATGATAACATGCCTGATGTAGATGCTAAGAAGTATAGGAAGCTCGTTGGAAGTCTTATTTTTCTGTGCAACACTAGACCAGACATTTGCTATGCTGTTGGAGTGTTAAGCAGGTTTTCCAAACCTAAGGAGAGTCACTGGAATGCTGGAATGCGAATTCTAAGGTACATTGCAGGAACCTTGGATTTTGGTATTTTGTATACCACAGGTGATACACTCCAAGGATATTGTGATTCAGATTGGGCTGGAGATTGTGATTCTAGAAAATCAGTTTCTGGATATTGTTTCTCACTTGGTTCAGGAATATTTTCTTGGGTAAGTAGGAAGCAACCAACTCTCGCACTCTCCTCCACTGAAGCAGAGTACAAAGCAGCTTGTTTTGCTTCTTGTGAGGCAGTCTGGTTAAGGAGAATTCTTGCAGATATAGGCTTTCCATCAAATATGCCAATTGTACTCAAGTGTGATAATCAAAGTTGTATGGCTATTGCAAAGAACCCAGTATTTCATGCTCGCACCAAGCACATAGAAGTACAGTACCATTACATTCGTGAGCTAATTGAAGATGAAATTGTGGAGCTAGAATATTGCCCAACAGAGGCAAATTGTGCTGACATATTCACTAAAGCACTTGGAAGAGAGCAGCTCAACAAGCATCTTCAACAGATGGGCATAGGACCGAGAACTACTTGATTTATCATCGGTAAACATTGAGGGGGGTGTTAGAGTATGATCAATGTCTACCCCTCATGATTGTATGCACATTTTGTAAGGCCCCCTTTATGAGGAGAAGCCAAGCGTGCATTACCCAATTGATGGGAATCCCAACTTGAATGTTGGATGAAGGTCATATTGGACCATGTAAGATATTATGAGGAAAGGGAGTTACCAGGGTCCCCAATTGTGGGGTCCGGGGCAGCGGTGAGCAGCCCCGGCTGGGGGGTCCAAGGGGGCCAGCGGGTAAAGGGAATATTCCATGGAATATTCCCTGTCGGAGTCAGAAATCATTTATATTTGTTAGGTCGGTTCAACCAGTCTAAGCCGTGTATGGCAATTACGCGGGCGGTGGCCGCCCACGCTCTACCGCCCATGTATAGCCGTCCATGGCAGGCCACCCATGATCCTATATATACATGACTTCTGCACTACCTAAGACATTGAGTTGAGCCAGCATACCTCTACCTTGTATCTCCCTATCTAGAGTTGTCTAGATCACCATTTAAGCTCTACCTTGAGAGCGCACGGGTGGACAACGCCATCATCTTTGTACTTGCTGCTAGTAGAAAATTGTTGAGATTCTCCTATATTTGTTATCTTCTCTGCTATTGCTCCTGTATTATAATGCGTAACTATTGTCTTACAGATGGTGGAATAGATTTGTATCAAAAAAAATATATTGACACATTATTGCAGTGTTTTGGCCTTGAAGACTGCAAACCTATTGCCACTCCTATGCAGACATGTTTACGATTGAGTTTTCATGATGCTGCAGATGCATTTGATACTGGTCTCTATTAGCAAGCTACTCGATGCTAGATTTACTTATGCATTACTCGGCCAAATATTTAGTTTGTTGTCTCATAGATGAGTAGGTTTATGCATTGCCTAGGTGTCAATCATTGGCAGATGGTTAAGCACATCTTTTGCTACTTGAGTGGCACCCGACTACTTGGATTGTTCTATCCCAACACCGCTAGATTTACATGCTTTTTGTGACTCTGACTAGGCTGGTTGTTATGACACTCGTGTGTGCACTAGTGGTTTTTGCTTCATGCTTAGTAGCTCATGCATATCTTGGTTGAGCAAGAAGTAGCCTACTGTGGCCACTTCCAGTTGTGAGACTGAGTATAGGGTAGCTTTCACAATGATTGTTGAGTGTGTGTGGATCAAACACCTTATGGCTGATTTGGGTGTTGGTCAATCTTCTACCATGACCATCTTCACTGACAATCAGAGCGCATTGGCACTTGCAAGGAACCCTATGTTCCATGCTGGCACCAAGCACATTGAGGTGCACTATCATTATGCCAGGGAGAGGTTCTCTACTGGAGAGATCAGCTGGGCATATATGCCCACGCTGAAGAACACTGGAGACCTTTCCATGAAGGCTCTGCCTAGGGAAATTTTTGAAGCTTTCTGCAAATCTTTGGGGTTACTTCCTTTTGTGTATTTATTCCACATAGATTGGCACTTCCTTATACATGAGTGCTAGCTCCTTGTTCACTACATCACTCCCAAAGGGGAATTTGTTGATATATTTAGGTAGTGATGTGTGTGAACACTCTAGGACCATCGAGGCACTTTTTCCCCTCTTTAGGAGGTTCCCCGCCAGCTTGTATATACACCTATTGTCCTAACGGGTTACTTATCTTTGTATGTTCTAGTGGTAATACATTCAGTATTGTGTGTTGTGCTCAAAGCGTCTTCTTCTTCCTTGTGCTATTCATGTGCTTATGCAGACCTCAAACTCCAACAACAAAGAGAGGTTGAGGCTGATGTGGCACCTCACCTCCCATGATTGCAAAGCAAAAGTTGTACACTTATTGTTTGCAGGGGAGTGAGGATAAGAGGAAGAGGTATAAAGAGCAATATCAAAAGATGCTTGAAGACTTTACTGACAAGACCACAAGTTGGAATGAGGAGGAGTTACAGCTCTATGAAAGGCTCCAAGAAATCTTGATCAATGCAAAAACAAAAACAACTTTTGTGAAAAGGGAGATTGAGCTTAAAAAAATATTCAATATATTGTGCATGGCTAAGGACCAATGGAACTTAGTAACTCCAAAGAGGGTAAAAACCAATCAAGCCCACAAAGGATAATGAGGTGCAGTAGGAGATGGTAGAAGGCAAAAGAGAAAGAAACATAAAAAAGAGCAGAAAGACACAAGGAAAAAGATGATGATGAGAGGTAGAATGAGCAAATACCTCCTATACCACTGGGACCCCTGCCGAGTCTATTAGAAGGTGGATCCACTCTGGTGCATAGGATGGACTAGATCATCTGTGGTTCCATAACCTCCTGAACAAGAAGAGAATATTGAAGATGAATATAATGAAGAACATGAAGATGGAGGTTATCAATTTCTTCAAGATATAGAATTTTCATCTCAAGAAGCAAAACAAATGGATGTCTTTGACATTAAAAAACTAAAAGAATTGGAAGAAGATGCAAACCTGGATGACTTCTTTGATGCATCCATGGGCTTTGAGGTATAAGAAATTCATAGCACCCAAAAAGATCATAGAGATCCAGAGGAAATAACGGTTTTGACCACTCAAATAGAATGAAGGGCTTTAATGTGGAGGAAGTAGGAGATGGAGGGAGATGGAAAAGAGAAGAGATGCGCACAAATGTGTGGGAGCCTCTAAACCCACATAATGATCTCTCTTGAGGCAATGCTCTATATATGATGTATATATATGAATATGGGGTAAGGTCACATGATCCTTACATCCCCAACAATCTCCCACTTAAGGCTCAATGTGACCGTAAGTGGTAACACATACAAAGAATGATGTAGGACTATACAATAATGTACAAGAAGATTTCGGATGTCAACCCATACAGATCAGCCTACACCAACTTGCCTCGAACAAGGTGTATCCATGCACCTCAAACTGATCTAGACTCGTATCGATAAGAGTCGAACTCACATTTGACTGATGCAAGAACTAATGAAGTTCGTGCAAAGCTCCCATTCGCTCTATGCCTATGTCAATCATTGAACAACTAACAACTCCAAGTGCAAATGCTCCAATAAAAACTGCAATGTTTGGTCTTGAGCATGACAACTCGTACATCAGAATCCTGAATGCTGACCAAACATGTGCTATCCTGGCTAACCTAAGTATGTCAACCATGCCTGTATCCAAGGCATCCAAAGCACCATCGTCAAGGACAATATGTCCTGACATATCTGTGTCAATATCTGGCATGAGCAAATCCAAGAATGACTGCATGATGGCTGACTCATCAACATCTAAATCAGTCATCCTCTCAACCAAGGATGTGTCTAGCTGTGCATCCTAAGAGCTAGTATGCTCTGGCATAAACTGTGTATCATAAGAGCTATCTTGCTCTACCAACACCAAGTGTATCATCATGCTCCACATGAGCTAACTGCCCAACATCAACACCAAAGTCAAAGTGATGATCATACTCTAACTGAGTATCATCATAATGCTCTACATGAGCATCCACATCATGCTCTAAAGCATCTAAATGATCATCCAAAGTGTGCTCTATAAGAGCATCCACATGATCAATAAGATCATGCTCTATATAAGCATCATGAGCATCCAAAACATGCTTTGCTCTACATGTGCATCCATCTGAGCATCTGAATCCTGCCATACATGTGCATCAAGAATGTCAATAGACATATGACAAAATGAGACATGGTGAGTCTCACATCACACATAAGGCTGAACTCCCACTGAGACGAGACTATCTCTCACATGAAGTACCTGTAGTGGATACATGTGCCCAATCCTAGCACCTCTAACAATCATAAGCTGTCCCAACTGCAACTAAAATGAAGCTCACTAAGGAATGCATAACATCTCCTCTCCTGTAACTGGCTAACTGAAATCAAGCTCATAGAGAATGAAGGCACATAGCATACTTTCTGAGTATAAGTGATGCTCCACTAGGTAGCAAAAGGCATACATCTCCTGCACCCTCAATGTCATACGTCGTACTATCAGGCAAGTGCACACATCCATGACTCTCACCTGAGAATCGACAAAACCACTCACGATGTGGAGTAACATGAAAACTGGCCAATGCATCAAGCAACCAAGCCATATGTGTGCTATCCAATGAACAAGAGGAATCCTAAGATGAACCATAGGAGAAAGTGATATCACCATCACTAGCATAATCAACTGCCATAGACTCTCCTAAAATCACTACCTGACCTGCATCACATGCATATCTCTGATGTCATCATCTCATCCGCCTAAAGCAACATCGCCGAATATGGCCCTCATGACCACAATGCCAACATCGAAGTCGTCGATGTGATCTATGTCTCACATGAGTCAATGGACTCACAGACATATCATGTAGTCTCTACCATAATGCACTACTCATCTCCTTATACATAAAAGACTCATATATAGAATCCACTGTTGGAGTTAGACGTCTGCGGAAGCACACAAACAGCTCAAGGAAGAAGAAGAAGCTTGGAGCACAACACACAATATTGAATGTATTACTAGAGAATGTACAAAGATAAGTAGCCCATTAGGGCAATAGGCATATATACAAGCCGTGGAAAAAAACCTCCTAAAGAGGGAAAAAAGTGCCCCGACGGTCCTAGTGTGTTCACACACATCACTACCTAAATATATCAACAAATCCCCCCTGGGAGTGATGCGGTGAACAGTAACTCGTAGTCATGTATAAGGAAGTGCCAAGCTATGTGGAAATCACTCCACAAAAGGAAGTAAGCCCAAAGCTTTGCGGAAAGCTTCAAACTTCTCCCTAGGCAGAGCCTTTGTGAAAAGGTCTACAATGTTCTCCTGCGTGGGCACATATGCCAAGCTGATCTCCCCAGCCGAGAACCTCTTCCTGACATAATGATAATGCACCTCAATGTGCTTAGTGCGAGCATGGAACACAGGGTTCCTCGCAATTGCCAATGCGCTCTGACTGTCAGTGAAGACGGTGGTGGCAGAAGACTGACCAACATCCAAATCAGCCATAAGGCATCTGAGCCACACACACTCAACAATTGTTGTGAAAGCTGCCCTATACTCAGCCTCACAATTGGAAGTGGGCACAGTCGGCTGCTTCTTGCTCAACCAAGATATACATGAGCTACCAAGCATGAAGCAAAAGCCACTAGTGGACACACGAGTGTCACAAATCACTTATGACCAAGTCCAAAATGGAAATTAAAAAAAGAGATCCATAACTATCATAGAAGCATCAAGGGTCCATATGTCTAGCATAAAGGTTGGTGAAATAGCATCATACCTAAAAGATGGACTATAATTGCACAAAAATTGAGGAGCATACTCAAGGCAATTAGGAGCTCAATAATGCTTTGGCCTATGGTGCCAAAATTTCGATCTAAGCTCGTTTCGGCCTCCGAACATACTATCATATTGCCTATGCAAGCAATTTTGTCCTCTTGCGCCAAACATATATACAGGTTTTTGGTTCATCATTACAAGCACCTTAAACTCTGCTACTGGTTTACCAAAGCATGATAGGATGGTTCTGTTCAACCTTTTGAGATACAATCATTTTTGCATCAGGGTATTTTAGCCAGTGGCCATGGCTAAAATCAATCATGTATTTTGTAAGTTGATTGTTGAGGATAGATTCGATGGTACTAATTATCCATTGTGGGCATATATGATGCATCATGTATTGGTAGCAAAAGGACTATGGAATATTATGGAGGGTGTTGAAAAACGTCCACACTAATATCCTGAGAGCTTTTGTTTGTCCACACTAATATCCTGCAGCCTAATCTTATATAAATTTTTCATAAAAAAATCCATTTTTTGAGCTCTAGAGTGCGTTGGATATTTAGATAGGATAAATGTAAGTTGACCTTCAGGTGGGATAGGAAGCCAAGGGAGCTCTAGAGGATTTTTCATCAATACAAAGGACCAGAGCATAACAAGATTTACCCTTTAAAAAATCCCAACGAACCTAGTTGGGAGCAAGAATATGTTAATGTCATGTATGCAAATCCTAACTCTAGGCCCCAACTGAGACATACAAGAACCCCATCACCTAAAGGATCATGCTATTAATGCAACGGAGATCACTTCATTTGTGATTGCCCTATACATGCACCTATGCAATTCCAATAAGTAACAAATCAAGGTTTTTGTCCAAATTGTGGGAAGGAGCACCTTTTAGGAGAGTCTCCCAACAATCCAAACAATGTGTCGAAGATCACTCATACGAACCTTATTGGGTTAGTGATAGATTCTACTGGAAGTGTGACTTCCACTGCACCAGTGCAAATCATCACTAGATCTCAAGCATTATAGCAAAGCCAAGGCTTAGGTCAGCAAAAGAGTTATGAGGTTAGTGAGAATGAGATTCTAGCTAAGAAAAGGACAAGAGCTTGGAAAGATAGCAATGAACGAATGAAGAGAAAATTGTCGAAGAAGATGAGCAAACGTGAGGAAAGCTTAAGAGAAACAAAACCCAAGATAATTGAAATCAGATCTCAAACATAGTCTCACACATCACCACCTCCGCCATCAACATCACCATCTAATCAACCTCATGCAATCCCATCACCACTTAGAGTAGGATCAATCTTAGCATATCCTACCCCCAAGGACTTAGACATGATGCTTAAAGCATATCAGGCCAGAATCCAAGAAGGCCCAAATGTGATAGAACATGAAATGTGTTACCCAAGGGTTGACCTAGAAATTGAAAGAACAAAAATCTGTGCAAAGATGGTAGAATTGGCTCAAACCATGTTTGAGTCTAGTCATCTATTCAATTGCACAACCTCATCCAAAAAGAGAGTTGCACTTTGAAAAATCATTAGAAAGATTGGAAAGGATGATAGCTAAGTCAGGAAAGCATGCTACATCACAAGTGAGTAACATCAGAAGTGAAAGGATAAGCCTTTCTCCCAAGGATGCTTAAATTCCCAACTCCACTGAGTCAGGAACCTCTACTTCTGTAAATCAATACTCGCAAGAGTTTCTAAGAGAAATTCAAGAAGAGAAATGGGCAAAAGAAAGTGGGAATCGTCCTCCCATTGAAATTGTGGATGGCCTTCATGATCAATTCCCACAACATATTCCTTTTATATATGAAGAAGAAGAGGATACCCAATCTAGTGAACGAGTAGACTTCAAGTCTAATTCCCTACAAGAATTGCCTCATTTCATAGGTCCCTGGGAAGCAAAGTCCACCTGATAAGGAACAAAGACTCAGTCATACCTAGGAATATGGAAGTAGTAAAGAACACTAAAGTGTAGTGCAATCTCACTTTAGAGGAGATTAGTAAAGATTAAGTCTGAATTGTGGAAACACATAGCCAATCAAGTTCCTAAAGTACCAAAAACTCATTCCCAAGTAGGATCACATCCAACAATGCGAGAAATACCTTTGGATAAGATAGGTGATATGAGCGAAAGGGAAGAAAGAAACACCTATCTCAATATCACTCATCAGGCTTACACAACCAAGGCTATTTTGGACTCAGATGAAGGAGTTGCAATTGCTACCACCTCCTTATGGAAGCATTGGGGCAAACCAGCACTCAGGCCAACAAGAATGAAATTACAGATGGCCAATGGTCACATAGAGAGACCTTTAGAACTACTGGAAAGGATAACTCTCACTACCTGTGGTGTAGAGTTTGAGCAATCTTTTGCCATATGTTATTTTAGCAAAAACCAAGCCTATGAGATGATTTTGGGAAGACCATTCATGAGACAGTTGCAAGTAGTGCTAGATTGGGGAACAAATTCATCGTATCTGCAACACTTAGGCATTACAACTAAAGTCAATCTCAAAGACTACTCTCATAGAGACGTGCCCCCAATATAGTGGAATCCCATCCATAGAGCCACAGAGGACATGGATTTAGTGCATTCCATAGGATCTAGATCCTCATGGATGCATGAAGACTCTCACTTATGGATGTGCAAAGTTGCAATGGAAGGAGAGAAAAGAGAAAATGACCATAGAAGAAGGTGAAGAATGATGCACGTACATAGGACATGACCTGACTGAGGAAAAGGAAAAGGAGTTGACTGATTTATTAAGAGAACATAAATATGTGTTTGCATGGAGCTATAATGACCTAAGAGGAGTAGACCTTGACATATGCTTGCATCAATTCCCATGACCTCAGAAGCCAAACCCTCCAAGCAAAAGCCATACACATATAATGACAATTATGCCACCAAGATCAAGGGAGAGATAGATCAATCGGTAGAAGCCGGATTTATCTATGAAATTGAGCACACTAAATGGGTTTCCACCATCATTGTGGTGCCCAAAAAGAACAGAAAGTTGTGTGTATGCATTAACTTGAAGAAGGTTATTGCAGTCTGGTGAATCGGATGACAAGGTATGCCAAGGTCTATGCCTTCCTCTCCACCTTAATTGTAAGCCTGGGTGAAGCCCATGGCAAGACACAAAGTGTGGGAAATCAATTTTCTCACTCCGCTCACACAAAAAAGAAACTGTTTTACAATGAACTGCTATCATACCAATGAAGCGATGTTTGGCAATGCACCATGATGGATTTTTTTTAAGAGAGCTTCACGACAATGTTCTCATAGTAGAAAATTGATACTTGGGAAACACGCACGGTACTCCACAAAGACTTGTAGAATATACAAAACTACACTGTACAAAGAGACCTCGAACTAAGATTTCCTAGGTTTAGAAATGCGGTCGAACTTACAGTATATGGTTGATCAAGACGCTATTCAAAGAACATATACAAAAGTGTGTGACAACCATTTTGCCTTTTCACATGGACACTAAAGGTAACACATACCTGCAAAAAAACAAAGAAAAACAAGTACCAAATAAGATCCAAAGCAATTTCTCTCACAAAACCATATGAAATTGCAAAGCCATATCCAAGTTGCATAAACCAAAAGGTGACCACAATGCCACTACACATCCATTGGCAAAACAATCAAACTCAAGATATCATAAAAATAAAACTACATCATAATGCCATCATAAATGTCAAATCCCTTATAAAACGATCAACTCCATTCTCATGGAGGAGCATCCACATGGATAATACATAGTTCCCTCAAGCTCTAAAGCAAGATCTCACATGCAACAAATTCCCAGAGAACAAATATAAATCTAAGAGTTGATGTGCCAAAATCCTTCCGCTTACCGATCAAACAAGCTCTAACCTCGAGCTCATACACCAAAACATCTCTTATAAATCTCTCTTAGATCATGCTCATGATTCTCTAACACATAAAGCATGCAAAAGCTTCTCCTATAAGATATGCCAAGAGAAAGGTCTAGACAAAAAGCTCACACGCACCTCTTTTTTATTATGTTTGTAGAAGAAACTCATCCCCTAGAAAATCACACATCAAGCAACTCTAGTTTATGAGCAAGACCAATTCTAGAAGTTCTCAAAAACTTCGCACGTGGTAGCTCCAATTTTAATGCATGTGTACTTTTGTGCGAGATCCACTTTCAAGTGCAAGGGGATCAAAAGACTCCCTAGAGACAATCGAGATCAATTAATTAATGGGACTATGGTTTAATCTTATGCACAATATCCACAACGTTCAACTTGTCACACTCAACTTATACAACATGATACCCTCCTTTCTCCATATGCACATCTCCCCATCAATTGCAACTCTCTTGTTGAAGGTTATGTAGCCCAACTCACATGAGCAACTATTGTAGCATCATCATTCTTGTGCAATACTATTTCAAGACAGTGTGATACCATCTAAGGGAAGTTGTGCTACACCATTTTGATATCAATAGCACCAATCACTTGATGCTTGCCTAAGTAACGAGGATGTCGAGAGAATTGGAATGGAATGATGCAAGTCCATTGAGCAACATTGGTGACAATTGCAATGAGAGATCAGTACCTACTACCGACATTGTGTTGTACAAAGCATACGTGAAGTCAATCAATTCTAATACTAGTGATGTCAATCAGTGCAGTAGACAATTATATTATAGTGAGAGCAAGCAATAATGGCATTGTGATAATTTAGAGAGGTAGAGAGGTAGAGAGAGAGAGAGGAGACGAACACAAGTGCAAAGAAATATATTCATGCACATACACAAAAATGCACTGTGATGGGGAGCTTTGAGCCCCATTGTTCCAATGTGCTTATGAAGGTAACAATGTATATATCATATATATGTATAAACAAAGAAGGGGAGGGTCACATGGACCCTTACAATCCCCAACATATGCACTAGCCCTCACCTTTTAATCACTACAAAGAGACTATATCTATCGAACGATCTTACACACATCACTGAAGTTTAAAATACAGTAGTAAAAATAGTGAAAACCAAATACAACAACGAAAGAGAATTTAAGTTAGACTAGAGATAATTTAAATTGAGTAGAGAAACAAAGGTATTATACTTAATGAATCAATAAAGCAATGTATACTCCACTTGTTGCAAGACAACATCTCTTAATACAATTGCAAAGGAAGTCATTTACACTAGTACAAATCATAGTCGAATACTCATTAACAACCTTGCACATATCTGAAATCAATAGGATCATAATAGGATATTTGGTCCAAAAAATTTTATGTTGCTTCCGAGCCTTCATCAAAGAAAACCAATTAGATCACATATATCCTTTACTAGTATCTTACTCTAATTCCAAGCACTCTCTACTTCTCTCATCAAACAACCTTACCTTGTCACTAAATTGCAACCTCTTGTCCAACATTGTCACTAAAGCTAAACCCCTCTTATTCAACTATCTCACTCTATATTCTCAATTTATTCTACCCTACAATTACATCTACCTAAACCATCATCCATATCCACCTACCTCATCATATCTCTTTGAAAACTTACTCTACTCGGAAAACTATTCTATAGTAGATATGAAGTACTCATCAATCATCCTCTTTCACCATTATGTTTACTTTGGAATAGAAAATTCAAAAGTTATGCTTACATATCCTTCTAGTTTAAAAGATAAATTTGCTTCAACTAAAAGAGATTCAAATGAAGGAAGCTACAATCTCCATGAGTGCATGAATCTAAACCCTCTACAAATCAATCCCATAACATCTCTCTTCTCAAATGCCCTTGCTAGAAGGGAGAAGATGGTGATGTCTAAGCTACCAAGAACTTTTCCCTTGGCTACATATGGACCTACCCTACCTTTCTTTGCACTAGTCGCCCTTTGCATAAACATTAGAGTAAATGGGATTGCATCTTTGAATCAGCAGCACTATTCTTAACAACTCCATTTCAACTCTTGAGCTTTGCCTTGCTTTAAACTGCTTATTCTTAAGTTGCATAGAGAGTGGTTTCTCTCTCACTTGAGATGGTCATATCCTACAAGTGGTGTTGCAAAGACCATATACTCATTTCTATCTCTATAGCTTCAATATGAAGCTCTAGTTCTCTAGACTTGTAAATTTTTGTGCCTCGAGCCATACTGTATACTATTGCATTGCATTTGCAATAATTAGAAATCTTGCTACCATGAGTTCTAGCCTTGCCTTGTAGCATTGAAAAAACATATCATACTATATTTTAGCTTAGTTGTAATTATGCTTCAAAAAGATTACCTCCATTCTTTTTAACACCAATTGTCTGAGTGAGGATAGGAGTACCAAATCCTTAGGCTATTTGCATTAGGAGACATCCACTTTGCACAAGCTCTACACAAGCACAAAGAACTAGAAAACATACCAAACTTGAAAATTTGGAATTGGTTACACTACAACAAGTATCTTCACATATGCTCTCAAGTTCTTCTATGGTGTTCTAGATAGATGTTGATGGCTAGTGAATGTTTATCATGTTCTTTGGAGAGGAGATAACCTACTTATATAGATCATGGTAGACTTAAGCCAACTTATCATAGGTCCTAGTTGACCACCCCCAACTAATGCAAAACTAGATGGAATACTTGTGCAAAGATTTTCTACCATTTGCTTCAAGCCTCCCACTCTCGAATCCCCATATGGGATGACCACTCGAGTTGAGGCATTGCCCCAAGCTCAAGCTACCACACAAGAACCAACTACAACCCTCTACCTCAAGTAAAGTAGAGGATAATAGATTTTTACCTAACATCTCCCCATCTCATAGACATGTACAATAACATGGATCTCCTCACTTGGGGGATCTTAAAATTCGGGCATTTATGAAAGGCAGTTATTTAATTCTAAAGTTTGTGGTTACAAGATGAGGCATTACAACATTGATAAAATGTGATCGTTCCCATGGTCTCAATTCAACATCCCCTCTAAAAGGGTTGCATTTCTCAACATGGATAGCATAATTTTCACACTACATCCAAATTGTATCTTCAAAAAAGAAGAGAACAAAACTGGAAATACTTCTTCCATTTTAAAGTCCATAAAGCTTTCTTAGCTTAAAGTTCCCAATATATCTATGATCCTCCCTCATGTTGAAAATGAAAATCCACAATTTATGGAGAAGATCCAATGTTTCCTTTTCAGCTATCATCTCCCTTAGTGCAATCTTAAAACATCCAAGGCATGTACCTCAATATACTACATTTTGAAATTTTGGACAAACAGTACACCTATCAAGTCCCCTAGTGTCTTTTAGAACACTATAGGCATGTCTTTCACATGATCTAAATTTTGATAAGAATAACTGTAAGGCTATCCCTCGATCGACGCAGATTAAAACAAGCAAGCAATGAAACTGTCAGTTTTGTCATTAGGTATAAAATATATGACCAAGTTTCAGCTTTTGATGCTGTGGGGTACTCTAACAAACGATTTTGTAGAGAGTGATTTATTCTCATTAAAAAAAAAAAGGCGTTATTACTCAGCTAGTTTATAATCTCAGCATTCAATAATAGGTTATTAATGGAAGAAAAAAAATTTTGCAGCATCTCGAAAATTTCATCGAATTTAAAATTTGTATGTAACTAAGATATTACAGTGAATTGATTACCCTGGTACTACTACCTTACGAATGATTTAATGGATCCAAGACTTCTCGGTTTGCATAAAGAGAATAAAGGAATTAATGATAAATTTAGTCCACATGCTACCGTCAGTGTAGATGTCTGAGATCGTCAAACCATCCCATATTTTCTTTTGCCCCTACTTCAGATAAAGGTTTACTTCAAAGCCTCAGATGTTATCTATTCTGTTGGAGAGAGACAAATAATGAATGCCACTTTCATGGTTCAGTGATTCGTACAGCTTCCAAGCAGGGTATCATAGATAAAAATGTTTATGTTTAGAGGGAAGATACACCTATGAACCTCTAAAAAATCAAAGGCAGCTAGAAGCGTTTATATCCCTTTCGAAAGCTTTGAAACATAGAAATAGATCCACAAGTGAAGGTAAAAACCATCATCTGTCTAGGAAGCAGGGTTCCTAGGAGAAGACTTCATTGCTTTGAAGAAAGAAATAATGAGCTTGCAATACAAATACAAATATTTCAACCTGCATACATAACAAATGGATCCAAAAAACATATACCATAGTTAAGGTGATCTTAATTGCATGAAGCCATTACAAGTAATAGCATTAGGAACAGACAGAATATTGCAGTTCAACTAGAAATGAGTTTATGAGAATTCTTGTGCAAGCAAAAATGTTGATAGCCAATCTCCTTGGTCCTGAGAAGGCATGATTAATAAGGAGAGGCTCATTGAACACGATCCCTATCACCTTTAACACACTTTCCTTTCCTTTCGGAGGCCCTCTTCCCTGAGCTTACTCATAACCATTCATTCAATCACAGATGAACGCTAACATCAATGGGTTTATGTTGCACCTAACCTCCTATGCTAAATGGTACCAAAAGAAGCTTTCATATACAAACCTAACCTTATCTTGGTGCAGTTCTAATGTACATACAAAACTTGTCAGTGCAGCAATCCTCTTCAGAGCATGGACATTTCCACTTTGTTTAATCTAACCCTACTCAATTATTATATACGTTATTAATTCTGCAAGCATGTTTATGGTGAGCCCCGATATCTCCAGAACAGAGACTGAACTATCTCCTCATTGAGAAAGATCATGTGTGCCACGAGCGCACATAGAAGCATGTATAGAGAAATGCCTTGTGTCCATCGACAAAAACCACAGAATTAAAATGTCCTGTTACAACAAATCATGTCACTATCCATTAGGAATAGAGAGTGCCACACTTTCAGACCATGAAAACAAGGCGAACTGCCAATCAACTAGAAGTGAACCCAACACAAACAGTATACAAGGGCTAATTAAGAATGATTTTTAAGAAAAGCACACGAAGTGGTTGCTTACATGGGTTCACAAGGGTAACATGATAGATTTCTACAGGAAAAAAAGTATAAATACATTTACTGACTTAACTCAAATTATATGCAATCTTACCAGCCCGATCAAGTAGACTATAAGATCATAAATGACCCTGCCATATTCCACCATGAGGAATGGTTGAAACATTATTCAACTCAAAATAATAAAAAAGCTACAATTTCATCAATCCACCCCATCCCACCTCCCTACAAATCCAAAACGCATCCCTCATGAATCCCCCCACACCATGGCTTTCAGTATCGTTTCCACATGGAAAGACAGTAAAGTTAGATTCAAAAAGTTACCATGGTCTGAGAAATGACTCCTTCCATACCAATGCACGAGAGCAAAAAGTGCGTACTTAAAGACTCAATGAAAATAAGTGTAACATGGCCCATGGTATATGAGAATATTTGACCTTCTAAAGCCTTAGATTTGAATATCTTATGTTGGTCTCTGCTACAAGATTCTCAAATTATGGAAGGTTGAAGAGCACAGCTGAGGAGGAACCTATTCCTTCCCACAATCCTTGGGCACTTTACAAGACGCCTGCTTTTGGCTATTTCCCTATCCAAATCCCAGCCCAACTAAATTAACATATGCTTTGAAGAGTTAAAATAGAAGAGATGAGGATAGAAATGTCCACCTTCAGTGGAAAAGTTCTCTCCAGGAATATGAAACATGGGACCTCATGATACCAGGACAAGGACTCCTAAGACAGCTATGAGGATATACTGTTGCATTAAAACAAAATGTTTAGTGGGTAAAATGCAGACATTCCTGTTAAATGTTTGAACATCACCATTGAAATAAAATTGTACTGCTAGCTCACCTTGATCACGGGCTTCTCTGTCATGAAAATGGTTACCCAGCCCACATATGGAAGGAAACTATGTACGACAAATGGAAAAAGAATTACACTCTGTGAAAGAACCACACTGTTTTGAAGAAACGTTTCACAGGAGAAAACTCACCCAACTGAACGTCCCATTATGTGCTTACGATTTAGCCAAAGTTGTCCATCCGCATAAAGAAGCCTATCATCTCCATAGTTGTTGTCTCCTACAGTGCAGAATACAACCAAAGGAACAAATAGGATTTGATTGCACTACCTAAAGAGCATATACTTGATGGTCAATGGATGCTTTAAGTCAATGAACACACTGGTGGCCTTCAACGTACAAGAAATCAATCACTAAACAAAATGCCATCTCATATGTCAGAAAGCAATAAAAAAGTAATGTGATGCGCATTAGGTGTAGTTGAAAGAGTATTGAAGAATGTTCATACATTTTCACTTTCAATACAAGATCAAAGTTAGAGTTTCTCAGATTTAGATGCATTTTTAGGTTGTGACCACCTCACACCTTAGTTCACCCATTCTAATCCTACAAATGCCATCAGGTGCATGAATTAGGATTTTCCGAAATTGTCGCTGTAATTACCTCTTTACTTTGATGGAAGCCTTTTTTTTTACCTTCCAATATTAAGAAAAGCATAAAATTGCTAGTTATAGGAAGAGTGCCATTTTTGTCCAATTGCTAATTGTATGAGCATCTTTTAATGAAACTGCTTTTTTAATTTAAAAATCAGCTTTTACTAGGTTTGATTGCCTTCTCTGGCCAGTATATAGTAAATAGCTCTAGGTCATCATAAACTCACGAGTCAAGAATATCCCAAAGTGCTTGAAGAGCTCAAAGAGAAGTTCTCTACGCATATCTCAGCTTTAGAGATCTCCACATGTATCAGCTTTGGAGATCTTAATATCAGTCAGGCTTTTACTTAAAAGTCCTTCAGCTCTACATATCATTTTCGAAGAAAATTTATACCTCTGCTTCGGCTCTTATTTGCTCGAATTCTATTCAACTTCACTTCAGTTTTACAACATGTTCATGCTCAGCTCAGTTCAGATTTATACATCATTATGCTCAGCTAGTGCTCATAGAGCTTTTGTAATCAAATACAAATGTATTTAGGTTTAACCATAAAAAAATTATACAATGTAAGTATATATGGCTGTAAGTCATCATATACATACACATACACACACATCAAGAAGATCTCAAGTGCTCAAGCTGGAACTCTGAATGCATCTCAGCTTTGCAGAACTTCATATCAGGTCAGGCCCCCCCCCCCCTTTTTTTTGGGTTTGTGCGTGCGCACTGCGTGTGCGTGTGTTGTTTTTTTTTTTTTTTGGGGGGGGGGGGGGGGGGGGGGGGGGGGGGGGGGGGGGGGGGGGGGAGGGGGGGGGGGGGGGGGTGGGGGGGGGGGGGGGGGGGGGGGGGAGGGGGGGGGGGGGGGGGGGGGGGGGGGGGGGGGGGGGGGGGGGGGGGGGGGGGGGGGGGGGGGGGGGGGGGGGGGGGGGGGGGGGGGGGGGGGGAGGGAGGGGGGGGGGGGGGGGGGGGGGGGGGGGGGGGGGGGGGGGGGGGGGGGGGGGGGGGGGGGGGGGGGGGGGGGGGGGGGGGGGGGGGGGGGGGGGGGGGGGGGGGGGGGGGGGGGGGGGGGGGGGGGGGGGGGGGGGGGGGGGGGGGGGGGGGGGGGGGGGGGGGGGGG
>MU264423.1:0-27033 GCA_020310875.1 Ceratopteris richardii
AAAAACCTAATGAGTGTAGTCCAAATAGTCGAAAAGGGCTTGCAAGTTAGGTTCACGGAGCTTTTGTGGAAGATCCATGTCAAGGTTTCAAGAAGATAACCAAAGATGAGAATAGCATGGTACTTTTGAAGTAAAGAAACCAGGAACATAGCTCTATTCAACTTTGGGTCTCAAACCCTAAGTGAGCTTGAAGTGTGCCATAAGAGACTTGCTCATGTGAATGAAAGAACCTTGAAGGATATATGCATGGATCAAAGTGTTCTAGGTCTGCCAAATATCAAATCAACACATGATGAATAGGTGTCATGCATGTTAGATGGGGAAGACACAAAGACATCCATTCAACCACAAAGGCTACATCCATAACAGTTTATTAGAGTTAGTACATACAAATGAATGGGGACCAAGTCGAGAACCTTCATTGGCAGGATCAAGGTATTATGTCTCGTTTATTAATGAACATAGTAGATGGACTACTCTATACTTCATCAAAAGTAAGAATGAAGTGTTTGATTGCTTCAAAAAGTATCTAGGACATGTAGAGAATCATACAAGTAGATCACTCAAGAAGCTCAGATCTGATGGAGGGGGAGAATACTTCTCCAAAGAATTTGATGAGTTCTTACAGGACAAAGGTATCAAAAGGGAAGTTTCTACCAGATACTCTCCTCAACTAAATGGAATCATTGAGAGGAGAAATAAGACATTGGTTGGATCAGCCAGAATAATGCTTCAAGAGAAGAAGTTACCACATTATCTATGGGTAGAAGCTATTTCAACTGTTGTGTACCTTCTCAATAGACTACCATCCAAATCACTTCAAGGTATGACTCCTTATGAAGCATGGCATGGAAGAAAACCTAGTCTTGGACATTGCAAGGTTTTTGGTTGTTTATCTTATGTTCATGTTGTTGATGTGTGAAACATCACAAGAAATGAATTATTGTGATACTAGAACACCTCTATGGTCACCAATAACTCAATGCTTCTCCAAACTTTTAGAAAAAGATTCATTAAACTGAAAATTTTGCTTCTATAGAGATTTCTAGTCAGTGAAATGATATACCTTCAATCTTTTGCTTATTATCTTAGCACAAGTAATGGATCTCTAGACTCAAGTTATGGCCTTCACAAGATCACCCTGTATGAGTTTCCAAAACTAGACATTTTCCTTGTTTTAGTAAAAATGACTGTCTAAAATGCAAATTCGATGCCTAGCACCGACTTGCAACCAAAAGTCGATGCCAGGCATCGACTTGGTGCTTTTTAAGCCACTTTTTCAGTGCCAAAAATACCCCCTTGAACATAGATATAAAGAACAACCACTTTATGATAGAAGTCGATGCCATGCATCGATTTTATATTGAAACTCGATGCCAGACATGGAGTTGCTCCATAAACCTCATCTTTTCAAGGAGATTTAGGAGTAGATAAAATTTTAGATATAAAAAAAAAGGACATATCAGCTTAGATTCGATGCCACTCATCGAGTTCTTGCATAAAACTCAACCTTTCACAATACATTTGATGCTAGGTATCGACTTGCTTGGAAAACTTCACCTTTTGAAATTATTACACAACAAACAAATCATGGAGATGGAGGAGACACTCTCACACACAAACCTTTAACTAGTTGGTATCATAGCTATGAAAAACTTTGAAGTTTATAAGTTCTTTCTCACTCAGAGAAGCCCGACTATACTCAGTCATACAAAATAAACTTTTCTCACTCTAACTCGTTGTCTTCATCATCGTGTCAGTTGATACAAACTAACCTATATAGTTTTTCTCAATCTCATGACTTTTAAAAAACTTCTAGAACTAAAGTGAACTATTTATAGATTTAATGCACTTTTGAAATTGTCCCTTCACATAGGCATGTGGTTTTCTTCTAAAGCTTGACCTTTAAATATATGTCCAATTAGTCATTGTTTCTCCAACAGCCTCCCCTCAATCACTAATTGATATTGTTGGTTTCTTTGTATCATCTTCTTTTCTTTTACTCCTCCCATGCTTTTGAATGTGCTCGTCTTCACAACGTCCAAGCTCTTTGTCATTATATCTTCTATTTGATCCTTTGTAGAAATGTACTCCACTTCCATCTCCTTCTCCATTACCTTTTCTCTCAGAAATGATAATGTATCTCTATATTTTTTGTTCTTGCATGAATACTAAATTTGCTACAGGATAAAGTGAACTCGTATTATCTCCATGTATTGTACATATACCTTGATCAATGCCCAAGCTTTTGAACAATGTCTACATCCATATGACCTCCTTAGCTACTTCCACAAGTCCTTTGTACTCAGCATCAATTGATGATAATGCTACTATATGTTGTTTCTTTGAACACCAACTTGCAAGCTTATCACCAATATATATCATGTAACCATGAGTTGATCTTCTGTCATCTTGATTACCTACCCAATCCGAGTCACCATATGCTCTCAACTTCAAATGTGATGTAAAAGGATAATACAATAGGCTTCCTTTGCAGTTCCTTTGATATATCTGAGAGCTCTTTGACCTGCAATCCAATGTGAGTCCTTGGACAATGCATGAATTGTGGCAAAACTCCCACTGCATAACTAAGATCAAGTCTTGTTAGTGTAGCATAAATCAAACTACGCCACAAGAGATTGATACTTCCTCATATCTTTATATTCTGCACCATCATATTTAGTGAGCTTGTGGTTGATTTCCAGTGGAGTTGAAGCTTCTCTGCAATTTTCCGTTCCAAACTTCTTCAATAAGTTTAGAAGATACCTTTTTTGTGACACATATATGCCATGATCTGTATAAGTAACCTCCATTCCAAGAAAGTATGATAACTTTCCTAGATCACTGATCTTGAACTCTTTCTCAAGTAATCTCTTTAACCTCCTTGATTCCTTTATCTAAAGTACTTGTGATTATAATGTAATCTACATAAATACAAATGTAGATTGTACCTTCGTCTATTCTTTTGATGAGTAGAGTTGGATCTGCTTTTGAACTTTGATATCCAAGATCATTGAGATACTTCACCAGTCTATAGTTCCATGCTCTTGGAGCTTGTTTCAATCCATAGAGTGCTATTCTCAACCTACAAACAAAATTTGGATACCTGGAATCTATAAACCCTTGAGGTTGTTCCATGCATACCTCATCTGATATGTATCCATTCAAGAATGCATTCTTTATATCCAACTGACTTAGGACTCCATCCTTTTGATGCTCAAAGAGCAATGATTGTCCTTATAGTTGACATCTTAGCTAAAGGACTAAATGTCTCATCATAATCTATGCCAAAGGTTTGGGCATAGCCTTCCACCACCAGCCTAGCTTTGTATCTGGCTATACTTCCATCTACAAGATTCTTCACTCTATAAACCCATTTATTTCCAATTACCTTCTTACTATTTGATTTAGGAACAAGTTCCCATGTCTTGTTCTCCTCTAGGTCATTGAATTCTTCCTTCATTGCTTCCCTCCCATTGCTTCTTACCTTTTGCTTCGTCAATAGTTCTAAGGTTCTTCATCATCTTTGACCATATATGCATAACTCTTCTGAGTTATGTAAGAAGTATAAGAAGAATACCTTTCTGGTTGCCTTCTTGTCCTACTTGACCTCCTTGGTTCACACTCCTCATATCTGTCTAGATACACTCTTCATCAAATATAGGAGCTTCTTCATTTCTTCTTGCTAATACACTCCTGGATGTACTTCCTTGCATATAGTCTTCATCTTCATTCACCTGAACACTTGATTTTCCTTTCTCACATGTTCTTACCATCTTCTTCAAATTCTTCAGCTGTATGACTTTGACCTTGCATACCAACTTTTCTGTTCATCAAATGTACATTTCTAGAAACAAGAAATTGTTTGGTTAGAGGATTCCACAACCTATAACCCATCTTCTTGTCATCATAACCAATGAACACATATTTTTTGCCTTTGGTTCAAGTTTATGTCTAAGTTGTGATGGCACATAAGCATATTCAATTGATCCAAATAGACTTTTTAAAGGAAGATCCATTGGTCGTACACCCAAAGATTTCAAAGGAATGACAATCAAGGGGAATAAAGAATTTTCAGGGGAGCTTTCTGTGACTTTAATTGACGCAAGGAAGCTCATTTTTTCACCTTATGGTAAGCACATCATTCACTCTTTCAATTTACAAATGCAGCTTATGTAAAGGACACTATTTTATGTAAACAACAAAATAACCATTTTAGGATAGAATAGTTGTTTTACTATTTTTTTAGTACTTGAACCTGCAGAAGTAGGCTGACATTTCTCTCCTTTCTATGCTGGCTAATTTAATCCATGACCATGGGCACGTCTTCTCCTGAAGGAGGCTGAGACATTCCATTGAGAGCTTCACATGGTAATCTATTCACAAGATATGTAGCTGTATTTACAGCCTCATCCCAAAGATAATTTGGACACTTCTTCTCTCACTCAACCAAAGTCCTATTTTTATTTGTGCTATACCATTTTGTTGTGGTGTATACCTGCAGGTTAATTCTTTTTTAATATGTGCATTCCAAAGATAATCATTGAACTCTTAGGAAAAGTATTCTCCCCCACCATCACACCTCAATCTCTTCAGCTTTTGACCTGTGACTCTCTCTGCATATGCATGAAAATGCATGAAAGCTCCAAATACTTCTGATCTTTCCTTCAAAACATTCAGAGTTATCCATCTTGTAGCATCGTCAATGAAAAGAACATAATACCTTGAGCCACTAATAGATCCTTCTTTTGTTGGTCCCCATACATCTGTATGAATGAGCTCTAGTAATCCATCATGTTTGAATCCTTTCCTTTAAAATGGTAACCTATGTGCTTTACGCATCTGACATGCTTCACATTTATAAATCATATGTTGACTCTACACATTTGGTAATCCTAGTACATATTGATTTGCAACCATAGATTTAATTCCTCTTTCATTGAAATGACCTAATCTCTTATGCCAAAGATCAAGTTCTATAATCACTCCTTCACCATGTGTGAGGAAAGCTTGACCAATGTTTCCTTGCACTCTTGAAGTAAAGAGTCTACCTTCTTTCTTACCACAAACAATCTGATTATATCCATTCTCTAGATCTTCAACAAATACTCCTTCATTTGTAAACTTGACTTGAAAACCTTTTTCAACTATCTATCCCACACTAATCAAGTTTTTAGGTATTGTGCGAACATACAAAAAATTGGTTAGAAAATCTGCTCCACTCTTGCATTTCACTTTTCCAATTGAATGTACACTATGTCTTGTATTGTCACCTGTTCGAATTGTATGACTAGAAATGTCTTTTTCCAATTCTGACATCAATTCAATGTTTCCTGACAAATGATTAGAACATCCAGAGTGAATGTAAAATACCTTTAGATCTTCTTTATCTGATGTGCTGATTGAATTCATCATTAATGATGTATGACTTTCATTCTGTGTGTCATTTGCATAGTTGTAATAGGTGGTGTTGTAGGATTGATTATGTCCCCAACTTCTTCCTCCACCTCTACCATAGCCTCCTCTTGGACTTTGTCTAGCTCTTTGAGAGTAACTTTGATATCTTCCACCTCGGTCTCTGCTATTGTTGTTTTGATTCTGGTTTGATGCATGTTGATTATGCCAACAGTCATGAGCCAAATGATTGCTCAATCCACAGATCCAGCAAGCCTTCTTGTTGTTATTTTGATTACCTCTTCCTCTTCCAAAGCCTTTTGCTCTTCCTCTACCTGTGCCTCTACCTCTTGCATAATAAACTTGATAACTTGACTCTTTTTCATCCTTTGCTTTACCTTTTTCTCCTTTCTTCTTATTCTTCATGAACATTGCAGAACTTTGTCCTTTATCTCCATCTCCCTTCAGGTCTTGCTCAAATGTTAGCATTAAACCAAGCAATTGATTCAAATCTGGAGCATAATGATTCAAAGAAAGTTCTATTGACAAGACAAAACATTTTCACCCTTTCATCTCCTCTCAAACCTGCAAGCCATTGAGCAATCAATTTGTGATCTTCAATATCTTCATCTATGGATCCAAGTCCATCTACTAGATCCTTCATCTTAGTGACATAATCACTAATACTTTGACTTGGCTTCTTCTTGAATGTTGTAAATTCTGACCATAGACTTGCTTTCCTTGCTTGGTGGTACTTTGGAAATGAGACTCCAATGCATTCCATATATATTTAGCTGATTCCAATCCTCTGATGTGTGGTAGCAAATTATCTGAGATTGTATTGTAGATATAAGTTTTTGCACTTACATCCTTCTTCTGCCAATGCTTTAAAGCATCCAGTTTCTCTTTCTTTCGTCGACTTTCATCTTCAAATACTGGCTTCTCTTCTTCACCTATTATGTACATGAGATCCTTACTCATAAGGCTTCCATTCTCATTACCCATGCCAGATTTTGATTGTGTAGAATTAGAAGTTTCTGCTTACTAGTAGAAGAGCTCCATTTACCTATACCCTTTGTGAATAGCTAGGAAAGCTTGATCTGCAACACACATAATGGACCTACTGTACCTAGTCTGATCTTCCTGCAATGATACAGAGACTAGCTCCTCAAATGTTAAGGCATTTGGACTCCCTTTCATCATCAATCAAAGAGTAGAGGCCAAACTCTTATATGAACCTGGAAGAGCATTCAAAATATTTTACACAAGTGAACTAGTAGGAAAAGAAATCATCAATAGAAATCAATTGCTCCTTCAAATCTTTGATCTTTGTCAAAAATCTGTCCATGGAATCTCCTTCATTCATGTGCTCACTCTCCAATTATTTTCAAAGGTAAGTAGCACGAACCTCACTCCTTGTCTAGTATAAAGTGGTAACTGTATCCCAAGCATCCTCTGCTATTATGCAAGAGTGAATGTGAGGAATAATGGCATGTTTGACCAACAAGGCTACCAATGCAAGTGTGAGAGCATCTCTACCATCCCATCAAATTTTCTCTATAGAAGGTGCAGCAATAACTACAACACAAATAGGAATGTGAAGAATATCACCATTTGCAATGCCATCTACATCACCTTCAGTAACTATATTTGAAGGTGTAATAGGAAGTTTTTCAACACCCTACACAATATTCCATAGTCCTTTTCCAAACAATAAATGATCCATCATATTAGTCCATAATGGATACTTGGTACCATCCAAATTATCATCAATGGCCAAAGTACAAATACGCCAATGCTTTTAGCGACGGTGATTGATTAAAATACCTTGATGTAGAAAATTGACTATATCTCAAAACATTGAACATAACTACCTTATTGAGATCTACTGAACTTGTAGCCGACTTTGAGATACTTATACTGGGGATTTGAAACCTGTACATATCTTTAGCATGAAAAGATGAAGTTTCTCGTCAATTTTGTGCGATTTTAAGACTGTGACAAAAGGGGTGTTGACAATGCCCTAGATGAAGCAGTGACTTGCTTTGATACCAATTGTTGGAGATTGAGGTCTGTGGAGGTATGCAAATAGGACAAGGAAGAAGAAGAAGCTTGGAGCACAACACACAATACGGAATGTATTAATAAGATAATATACAAAGATAAGTGACCCGTTAGAGTTATAGGCATATATACAATGCATGGTAATAAAATCTCATAAAGAGTAAAAAGTGCCGTGGCAGTCCTAGTGTGTTCACAAACATCACTACCTAAATACATCAACATAGTAGACAAAGGAAAACTGGATCATCCTATTGCATATGCAAGTAGAGAGTTGAATCAAGCTAATCAAACTTACACAACTATGAAAAGAGAAGGATTAGAGATGGTGTATGCATTAAAATCATTTCAACATTACTTGCTTGCCAATAAATGCAAGTCCCTTATTGATAAGCAAGCTTTGTACTTGTTCAACAAAGCTTGTTACATTAGAAGTCTATTCAGAGGGTTTGTTTTGATAATGTAATTCAATTTAGAGGTAGTTGTTAAGGAAGGAAATACACATGTTAGAGCCAATCATTTGTGAAGGATAAACCATAGAGAACCACATATAGAAGTAGCTCATGGACTTCTAGATATGTTATTCAACTTAGAATTATCTCATCTTAGTTTGAAGAGTTGCTGCCTAAAGGCAAAGAACTTCGAAAAATAAGAAACCTTTTGTGATATGTAAAAGATGAAGAGAAAACTAATATGATTTGATAAGCTCACATAAATCAATGGAAGGTTTATAAAGGGTTAAATAGAACAACTCAAGAACTAAGAGAGTTAGGAGATCATTGTCAAAACATGCAATAGAACTTACATGAACATGTGTCCTATTGTAATTTATGCCAAGTCTCCTTGTGAGATAAAATTCATTGTTAAGCTATATTACGATGGCACCTAAATGGAGCATACCAATGACAAAGTTCTTAAAATCACAAACATATCGAGAAGGCATGATGTAAGCAAGAAAAATGGCCCTCTAAGAGTAGAGTAAAGATTATATGTTAATTGGGAAACAACATTTCAAAAGAGGCAAATATAATCGATCATGAATGTGTCTTCACGAAGGAGAGTATCTTCCTACATTGGAAATGGATCATGCAAGAGTAGCTAGAGGACATTGCTTTACTGATAAGACTTTAAAGATGATTCTCTTTGTAGGCTTATGGTGGCCAATTCTGCACATGGATGTGAAAGCCGATGTAAAAAGTAGCAATGTGTGTCAATGAACTAAATACCCAATTGAAATAGATGAGATGCCCTTAAGACCAAGGGTACCTATAAGAGCTTCCTTGAGATAGGGAATCGATTTCATTGGTCCACTTAGTCCCCCAGAATAAGGTTCTCATGCTGAGTATATCATAGTGGCTATTCATTATGTAACCAAGTTGGTAGAAGCCAAGGACACAAAGAAATATGACACCCAAAGAACTATAAAATTCTTATTTGGAAACATCCATTGACATGGTCAATGATAGAGGTACACACTTTATTAATGAAATCATTCGATCCCTCATGAATGATATCTTTGTAGTTCATAAACATTATGCACTCTATCATCCACCAGCCAAAGAATAAGCTGAAAGTTCAAATAAAGTATTATGAATAGTTATGACCAAGATAGTCAATAGCAGTAGATAAGATTGGAAAAAACAATTGCATCATCCAATTTGGGTCTTCAAAGTGCATATAAGATGGATATTGGAGCTACACCATTTAACCTAATCTGTGGATAGAATTCCATATTACCAATTTGCTTGTTGATCCCTACTCTTCGATTAGTCAAGAAGTATGAATGGAAAGGACTTTAATTATTTTAAGTATTGTAGCAAATAAAGAAGCTGTATGAAACTAGATTACAAGTTCTGTAAGGAATCTATGCTTCGAAGAGACGATAAAAATCATACTATGATGCCCACATAATGAATAAAGGTGTTAGATTCAAAGACTTAGTATTTTTGTACACTTTAAATCAACATGCAAAGAAACTCCAACAAAGAGTTTATGGTTCTTTGAGACCAAACTATATAAGTGGACATTGTCGCGAAGTTCTCAAAAAGGAGGGAGAAAAAAAAACACACAGAGGACTTCTCTTTAAGATCCATTTACGACTATAGTTCACACTTATTAACTCTCTGAATAGAACAACACACATCTCTGAGTTTCTATTGCATCTATTTTCCTTGATATTCCAATAATTAGTATCTTGAACTCTGTCTCATTAAAAAAGGTTTCATCAATTATGTAACTTAATGTCTTGATCACATAAGTTTATGAATACATATTCAAATGCTTTGTAGGTTAGAACATAGTGCTCAATGCCATGAAGTTCTATAACTCAAAGAGTGGTTTTCTTTATCTCTTTCAATATCAAAGATCTAGTTCACTCTACAAACCCTTCTCTCTTTATACTTCACACGTCAAGCCAACAACACTAAATGACATGAATTCTTTTCTCTCTATGCAACACATATACTAATATGTTCATATTAGTGTTCAGTAGCGCAAAGATTCGACTTGATAACATTCCTACACCTGATCCTACACCCTTTCATGTAAGACAATAGTTACGCAATATAACACAGGAGCAATAGCAGAGAAGATAACAGATATAGGAGAATCTCAACAATTTTCTACTAGCAGCAAGTACAAAGATGATGGCGTTGTCCACCCATGCGCTCTCAAGGTAGAGCTTAAATGGTGATCTAGACAACTCTAGATAGGGAGATACAAGGTAGAGGTATGCTGGCTCAACTCCATGTCTTAGGTAGTGCAGAAGTCATGTATATATAGGATCATGGGTGGCCTGCCATGGACGGCTATACATGGGCGGTAGAGCGTGGGCGGCCACCGCCCGCGTAATTGCCATACACGGCTTAGACTGGTTGAACCGACCTAACAAATATAAATGATTTCTGACTCCGACAGGGAATACTCCATGGAATATTCCCTTTACCGTCGCGCCGGGGGCGCTGCCCCCGGACCCCCACCAGGGGGCCCGCAGGCCCCCTGGGACCCCCCAGCCAGGGGGCCCGCTGGCCCCCTTGGACCCCCCAGCCGGGGCTGCTCACCGCTGCCCCGGACCCCACAATTGGGGACCCTGGTAACTCCCTTTCCTTATAATATCTTACATGGTCCAATATGACCTTCATCCAACATTCAAGTTGGGATTCCCATCAATTGGGTAATGCACGCTTGGCTTCTCCTCATAAAGGGGGCCTTACAAAATGTGCATACAATCATGAGGGGTAGACATTGATCATACTCTAACACCCCCCCTCAATGTTTACCGATGATAAATCAAGTAGGTCTCGATCCTATGCCCATCTGTTGAAGATGCTTGTTGAGCTGCTCTCTTCCAAGTGCTTTAGTGAATATGTCAGCACAATTTGCCTCTGTTGGGCAATATTCTAGCTCCACAATTTCATCTTCAATTAGCTCACGAATGTAATGGTACTGTACTTCTATGTGCTTGGTGCGAGCATGAAATACTGGGTTCTTTGCAATAGCCATACAACTTTGATTATCACACTTGAGTACAATTGGCATATTTGATGGAAAGCCTATATCTGCAAGAATTCTCCTTAACCAGACTGCCTCACAAGAAGCAAAACAAGCTGCTTTGTACTCTGCTTCAGTGGAGGAGAGTGCGAGAGTTGGTTGCTTCCTACTTACCCAAGAAAATATTCCTGAACCAAGTGAGAAACAATATCCAGAAACTGATTTTCTAGAATCACAATCTCCAGCCCAATCTGAATCACAATATCCTTGGAGTGTATCACCTGTGGTATACAAAATACCAAAATCCAAGGTTCCTGCAATGTACCTTAGAATTCGCATTCCAGCATTCCAGTGACTCTCCTTAGGTTTGTTGGAAAACCTGCTTAACACTCCAACAGCATAGCAAATGTCTGGTCTAGTGTTGCACAGAAAAATAAGACTTCCAACGAGCTTCCTATACTTCTTAGCATCTACATCAGGCATGTTATTATCCATAGATAGCTTATGATTTACCTCCATAGGTGTGCTAGTTGGTTTGCAATCCATCATTCCAAATGCCTTGAGAATTTCTTTGGAATATTTTTGTTGTGAGATGAAAATGCCATCCTTCCTTTGCCATACTTCAATTCCCAGACAAAAATGGAGTAGACCTAAGTCTGTCATTTCAAACTCAGTTCCCAAGCTGATCCGAGTTTGATTGATGAGTTCCTGATGATCTCCTGTAATGATCAAATCATCTACATATACAATGACAACAACTAGCTTGCTATCCCTTTTCGTTACATACAAGTTAGCATCAGAAGTACTTCTTTCAAAACCCATATTTTTGAAAAAATGATCAATTCGTTGGTACCAAGCCCGTGGAGCTTGCTTAAGTCCATACAAAGCTTTCTTCAACCTGCAAACTTTATTTTCTGAATTGGGCACCTCAAAACCTGGTGGTTGAGATACATATACCTCCTCCTTGAGGTGACCATTCAAAAATGCAGATTTGACATCCATCTGGAAAATAGGCCAAGACTTTTGTGCAGCTACTGCAAGTACCGTCCGAATAGTTGTCATGCGTGCTGTTGGTGCAAAAGTTTCTTGAACATCAAATCCTTCAATCTGTGAAAAACCCTGTGCAACTAATCGTGCCTTATACTTTTCTAATGTTCCATCAGCTTTATACTTAGCTTTCCAAATCCATTTAGTACCTATTACCTTCTTCCTTGGCGGCAAGTCGACTAGATCCCATGTATCATTTTTGAGTATACTATCATACTCAGACTGCATTGCCGCTCTCCAATTTGGATCATCAATGGCTTCTTCAATGGTGGTAGGTTCCTTTATCGAACCCATGATATCTGCCATTAGAGCCATGTTAACAATGTGTTCTGAGGCTCTTCTTTGCTCCTCTATTCTCTTTGATCTTCGTAATCCATCCGATGATGATTCTGGTGCATCTACATGTGGATTGTGATCATCAAAGAGCTGTTGTGCCCACTTCGGTAGTGGCTTACGCTGTGCAGCTACAATTGGTTGGCTTTTTATTGAGGAAATTTCTCCATCAGATGTTTCCTCCTTCTCAACTTTAACCTGTCTTTTGATAGGCACAAGGTGAGATATTTCTCCGTTTGATGAGATAGTAGATTTACCTTTATCTTCTACTAAGTGTGGTCGTTCATCAAACACCACATCTCGGCTGACAAAAATCTTCCTTGCCTCAGGATCCCATAACCTGTATGCTTTAGACTCTTCACTATATCCTAGGAAGACACACTTTTTGCTTTTTGAATGCAACTTTGATCTTGTTGAATCAGGAATATGTGCATAACAGAAACAACCAAAAATTCTGAAATGCAAAACTGAAGGCTTTTTACCAGAATATGCTTCTTGAGGAGTCATCCCCTTCAGAGCTTTTGTGTAGCTTCGATTGAGGATGTAGACTGCTGTATTGACTGCTTCTGCCCAGAATGAATCAGGCATGTCTTGAGCCTTTAACATACAACGAGCCATTTCAACTATTGTCCTGTTCCTGCGCTCAACAACGCCATTTTGTTGAGGTGTATGAGCTGTGGTAAGTTGTCTTTTCACACCATGCTCCTTACAGTAATTGTTGAATTCTGTTGACAAGAATTCACCTCCTCTATCTGTTCTAAATTTCTTCAGTTTCCTTCCTGATTCACTTTCTACATACTTATGCCACGCTTTAAATTTTTCAAAAGCATCAGCCTTCTCTCGAATGAAATAAACCCACATCTTTCTACTATAATCGTCGACTAACAGCAAGAAGTAGAAAGATCCTCCTAAAGCAGGTGTAGACATTTTACCGCAGAGATCAGCATGTACCAACTCTAGAGGAGCTTGAGATCGATTGCTGGTCTCTCTTGGAAATGCCTTTCGTTGTTGCTTGCCCATCATACAAGCTTCACAAGGTTCCTGCAACTCTGAAAATGCAGGCAAATGAGCAACCATCCCTGTTCGTTGCATCTCCTTCAAAACTGCAAATCCGAGATGCCCAAATCGTTGGTGCCATAACCTGCTTACATCTTTATCTTCTGTAGCAGTTAAAGCACTTAACTCATACAAGTTATCCCGTCGTGTGCCTTTACCTACAACATTACCTGATGAATCCATGATTTCCGCACCACTCTTATTGAAGTGAACTTCGAGTCCACGATCTGTTATTGCAAAAACTGACAACAAATTTCTTTTGAGTGTAGGTACATAGAGAACATCGGATAACTTTTTCTCAACACCTAGAGAAGTGATAAAAGAGATGGTTCCAGTTCCTTCAGCTGGACACTTGGAGTTGTTTCCCACCACTACATTGATGGATTCCCGCAGAGGCACTAGGGAACTATACCAATCCTTTTTACTAGTCATATGGCGAGAAGCTCCACTATCTAAAATCCATGGCTCATCAACACGAGCTTGAGCAGATGAACATACCTCTTCAATAGCTACCCAAAGTTCCAGCTCTGTGTTGTTTGCAGACTCTTTGTTCTTCCATGATGATTTTACAGTCCCATTCCGTTCATCAGCTTGCTTCTTTCTGCAATCCTTGATGGCATGGCCTTTCTTTTCACAATAGAAGCAACTTCCTGTGAACTTTATCTTCTTTGGCTTCTTCTTTGATCCCTCTGAAGAGCCTTTACCTTTTGCATTTGCTGAGAATGCAGCATCAGTTGTACTTTGCCGATTCTTCAGCCGCATCTCTTCTTCTAAAAGCATGGCACAAAACTCTTCAAATGTAAGAGGAGTTGGCCTTACCTGAGTGTTAAGGGATGTTACTAATCCATCATACTTTGCTGGAAGAACACGTACAGATCTTCGAGCTAGCTCTTCTGGTGTTATAACAACACCAACTGCAGCCAATTGATCTTGAAGATGCTTTATCCGTTTGATAAAATCTTCAGCCTTTTCAGAATCAGAATGCTTTTCATTTGCCAACTGATTTTCTAAATTCTGTATCCTAGTGTGGTTCTTGGTCTCATATTGTCGAGCCAATATGCCCCAAGCCTCATGTGCTTTAGTAGTATGTTGAACTAAAGTAAGCACAGAATCACTTACACTAGTGACAATCGCACATAATGCATCAGCATTCCGCCTCTTCCAAGCTCGTAGAAGATCTGGATCTGGCTGAATCATCAATCTTGAATTTGCTGGATCTTCAACTGGTATAGGCTCTGGATCCAATCCCATCGGTCCCATGACAGTGTCAAGTAATTCATAGGAGTCCAAAATTGCAGAAATTTTGAACTTCCAGAGTGTATAGTTGGTTCCATCCAGCTTCCCTTCAGTGAATGCAGGTGGACGAATTCGAATAGGTGCAGCATTAACGTTAGGTGAAGCACCAAGACTAGTGTTCGACGATGAAGCCATCATGTAATCACTCGAATAATCTACTGATATTCTAGTCTGCTAGTAGGCTAAAATAATGATACTTCTCAAGCTATTCGAACCTTACAGCTCTGATACCATGTAAGACAATAGTTACGCAATATAACACAGGAGCAATAGCAGAGAAGATAACAGATATAGGAGAATCTCAACAATTTTCTACTAGCAGCAAGTACAAAGATGATGGCGTTGTCCACCCATGCGCTCTCAAGGTAGAGCTTAAATGGTGATCTAGACAACTCTAGATAGGGAGATACAAGGTAGAGGTATGCTGGCTCAACTCCATGTCTTAGGTAGTGCAGAAGTCATGTATATATAGGATCATGGGTGGCCTGCCATGGACGCCTATACATGGGCGGTAGAGCGTGGGCGGCCATCGCCCGCGTAATTGCCATACACGGCTTAGACTGGTTGAACCGACCTAACAAATATAAATGATTTCTGACTCCGACAGGGAATATTCCATGGAATATTCCCCTTGGACCCCCCAGCCGGGGCTGCTCACCGCTGCCCCGGACCCCACAATTGGGGACCCTGGTAACTCCCTTTCCTTATAATATCTTACATGGTCCAATATGACCTTCATCCAACATTCAAGTTGGGATTCCCATCAATTGGGTAATGCACGCTTGGCTTCTCCTCATAAAGGGGGCCTTACAAAATGTGCATACAATCATGAGGGGTAGACATTGATCATACTCTAACATTTCACATCATACACAAAGGGAAAGAAATGATCATCATGTTCGGCAAGCTATGTACATGCAGAGGCATTCCTACAACACATCTCATTTATATGGCAGCATACTCAAGTACGAACACTACTTTACAAAAGGAAATATGTCACAAAGTCAATACTCAAAGCACAATTTGTAAAACTTTATCAGCAAGCTAAGGCGGGGGAAATGCATAAATCACTATAAGCATACTTCCTTTCTGTCTAGTGCACGCCCTCTCGTGCTTCAGATGAGAGGCTGCTCACAAATGGATGCATGTTCCCATGCATTTGCAACCTTCCTTAAGCGTTCCTAAAAAAAAGATAACCTCCTATTGCGCCAATAAAGATACGCCGATATTGCCCCTTTTTCCTCTAAATTTGTCAAAGTATATTGAAGGTGGATCATCAAAATAGATCAGAAGTTATCATACAAAATGAGAAGAAAGCCTTCAAGAGATGTCCAGTGAATCATCAACAAGCCTGAATGATAAGGCTATGCCCTCTAGTATTTGTAAAGTCGAAGAAGCCTCGATGCTTTTCTTTCATACATATGGTGGAGAGATGCAGAGATCATAATTTCAAGTTAGAAATCTATCACTTTGTATCTCCAACCTCCAGGTTACGTAGATTATTATGAATCAAAATCCATTTTTTTATTGCAAGGTAAAGTAAATAAACAAAGACCATAACAGGAAACAATCGATTCTGAAACAGCACAAGACCATATAATTCTGGTTCTTTAGATTTGAAACTAATGTAACATACTAGGATAACTGAAAGGAATAGAACTACATAACAGGCATTTTGCTACATCAATTACAAGCAACCATTTATAAGCGGAATCTATTCTTGAAAGGCTAAAAATTTTCCATTGCATACTTGTAGCAAAATTGTGCAACTAAACGTCTTGAATGCTCAAACCTGGAGGAAGTGATTGCTTAAGCTTGTCAGCATTCTCAGGGTCGAACACACAGAGCATGAACAAATACTTCTTGCAATGCACTTTTAAACTTATTTACATCCTTGCTACACTTCATCTTAATGGATCTTGCCTCTTTCCTTCACTGCGAGAGAGAAAAAAAATGTGAGCCCCCTTCTTCTTATGCCTGTCGCCCCTCTGTAGCGTGCCGATTAGAGAGCAAGAATGCCCGATGTTTTCCCAGCAAGGGCTCTGTATTGCCACTCTCCAAGCCTCTCTCTGTTGTCTCTAAGGTCATCTAAGGTCCCCTCCTGCTAGGAAAATGTTGGCCTCCCTCTTTTACTTCCCTATGCTGCTTGGTAGTCCTCTTCCCCTTCAGCGTTTTTCTCACTTTACATGTTTATCTGATAGTTTTCCGTTTCTAATGAGCTGATATTCTCTGTCCTTGCCTTTTTGCAGATAGTGCTATAAAAGTATTTGACTTTTGTCAGGCCTCACATCGATCAGTGATGCTCCAATATGATGAATGAAGCCTCCAAATGTTCTAGCTCCTGTTAAAAAAACTCTCTCCGATTTAAAAACAAGCCTCCTCCCAACAGCATGCGAACCCTCGCACTTTTTCACTGTCGCGTGTCAGCTCCCCTTGTCTTCGCATGCCAGTACACCTCCTTATTCGATTCCACGTTTCATTCCCCGATCTCCTGCTGTCTCTCTCGAAGTATAAAGAAGAAAACTAAAAGGAAACAAAAAAAAAACGTTATCTTCATGGTTTTCATACGATATACATATTTCCATATCGTATATACATATATATTTACATACAAACGGAAATGTGTTCACATGTGCTCACTCAAATCATCACGCGCGTAGGAGTATATATGCTCATTCATAAACACTTGCATCATCACACACGCAAATGCCCTGGGAATATACATACACACGCACACCATGCACCATCGCTTGACACATACATGTTTTCGTCCATTTGAATGCACATACATTGCTTCGCATGCCCACACACTCACATAACCACTGTTAGCACAATGAAGGCACGCAGAAATATTCACACCATAAGTGTGTGATTACCATAATATCATAACCTGCATAACTCTTTATGCAGGCACAAATAATATACAATGAGAAATCAACACACCAAGTTCTCATGACATGACCCACGAAAAGTCATTTCAACCATGGATAATCAGAAATAATATAATTCAGGGAACGACTAACCACACATAGATAAAGACACAAAATATTATATGGTATATTATTTTGCAATGACTAAGGTAATCAAGGAAAGAATTCATCAATCTCAAATTTATTCATGCCCTTCATATGGATTGACTCCTTTAGACATCATTGGTTTCTCATCGTCTTTTCAAAGTAGCATCTTCAAATCAATTTAGTAGTTTGAATTTCAAATCATGACCACATCCACCGCCTCTGAACTTGTGCATCGTCCGGATACGCCAACGTGCATATATATCAATAAACACAAGCGAGCACCAACTAGTCATGGCAGATAAACACAACTTAAAGAAAATTTAACTATGTGCATGAATTCGGAAAGTGCACTAAACTTGGCATAAATTAAGAGAAGAAGGTAGACACAAGCATCGCATACAACATATCAAGATTCACTAATGCATGCATACTAGCAATTGCATGAGCGAATTGAAAACTTCTTAGCTCTTTCATTAAGTTAAGCTAGTGAGATCGAGTAGCCCATCCTAAGCATGTGCATATACTAGCCCTTACTAACTTGATTTATGAAATTACAATCTGGCTTCCCTATTGATCTGCCATCATCCGGATCTACATCAGAACCTTTCATAGTTTTCTTTTACTTTTTTTCTATTTTTCTTTATGTTAATTCTTCATCGTAGCTCAACCTTCATATTTTTATTTTTACTTTTTATTTATTTATTTATTCTTTTTCTACACATTTCGACCTATGCTGAACTAAGATGCGACTCGTGGACCTAACCACCGAGCCAGGTTTAGCCCACCCATCTACCGACATGACATAGCACATAATGCACAAAGTTAGCCTCATACAAAATCAACGTCAACTCGTGGCTCTAACCACCCGGTCAGAGTGACTCCACCCACCTATCAACCTGTATGAGCGCATGACAACATGTAGGTCAGACCATATGACACAACTAGTGTTAGCTCATGGCCTTGATCACCCAACCAAGGTAGTTGCACCCGCCTACTAGCTCATCGCAGCACCTAACAACACATACACATACACATAGATAGCTCCTTGGTATATGAAGCCTTTTCCTAAGACATAATCTATCTAAAGGTGAGATGAAATGAGAGATCAAAAGTACAAGTCAAAGTGTCTTACTCATCAAGTGTTCATGAACACTGGGATATAGAGGTACTTAGTTTAGGTTTTTCTTCACCTCCTTAGGTCTTGTTCCCAAAATTTCTAGTCCGTTTTCTAATCCTACTCGCATAATTCTTATCCTCATACATCACATGTAATCTCAATAGACATACGAGATCTTTCCTCTACTTAATTTTATTATTTATGCATTCCTTTATGCATCATATGCCCAAGTCATGAACTCTTTTCATATGGCCATATATACATATCTACTCATATATACAAGAGAAAAAGAAACTGAACCAGTAACATCTCACCAGTATAAAGTCAGAAGCGGCTTGAACTTATCGCCTCCAATCACCTCTTCTTCCTTCCTTTTTAATCACTACCTTTCATTTATTGATTTGATTCTTGCATCTTCTAAAAAAAAACCTCAATGAAAAGCGTTAGACACTTTCTTCCATTATGTACAACTTACTCATCTTTGCTCAATTCTCCTATAGACTTGTTCTTCGAGGCTGAAAGCTGAAACAAAACATAATCATGAAACACATATAAATACATATCTCAGGTCACAAGTCTAGAAGACATTATTCGCTCTTATTTATGTACAAAAGCAAACATTGGCTCCTAACTCATAATCCTTTGAGCTTATTCAGTTTTACTCTTGTGGATGCTCATATAACAAAGCTCTTGTTTGGTCCATCGAATCAGAAAGTAATTAATCACGAATATAGTTATCAATCTCTTCTTCACTTAAGGATTCATATTCATATTGTTCTCGAGCCATTTCATGATATATTCTCATCTCGACTCGTGCTTTTTCTTCTTCAATATCTACACGCATAGGAAACAGATAGGTGGACAAGAAAATGTAGTACCTGAATGGATCAAATGGCATAGTCCTGGCTTGAGCTAGTTCTCTATTCCTCACCTCATCTATAGGTCTAGACCTAGGCTGCATTGGACATGTATCCCTGATATAGTTTGAAGCAACTCTAGTTATTGGCCTTTCCTCAATCAATGTTCCCTATGCTAAGGGATCTACACGTGTGGGGAGTAAGTACACAAAAAATAAAAGCATCATCCAAAGATTGTTCTGAAGATGCATTCCTATTTTGAGTCAAAGCTCTATTTCTAGCTGAATTTAAATTTTCATTTCTATCTGGAGCTGAATTCCTCCGAGATGATGTCCCCGCCTCATTAAAAAAGTCCCTTTCCATGTTTGAATCACAATTCTTTATCTATAACTAAAGTTGAACCTGCAAAGAAGACACATTAGAAATGATCATACATGTAATCTTTATTTATGTACACCAACATGCATTCATGTTTACAAACTTTAGTTATTAAATATACAATCATACCTTTGGACACTCATTATTTCATATTTAGTTACTTTTCTTATTTATTCACACCTTTGATATTTACATTTGTATATATAATTTGTATTTATATTCTTTAGTACCTATTTTTTATTCACCTTTCTTCTCCATCTTGGATCTCTTCTACAAGCTTCTCATCTTCATCATCTTCTTCTTCCTCATCATTTATCACCGTCTCATAATCCTCATTCTCTCTTCTTTTAAAGAGCTTAACTCTCTTCCTAGCAATCAATTCCTTTAACTTGGTTCCATTAATTCCCTAAGCGATTATGTACCATTTTCGAATACTTGACATATCACATAGGGAACAAACCATCTTTTAATCAGTTTTCCTTGGGCTTCATATTGTGTATCCAATGAGCTATCATAGACAAGTACCCAATCTCCTTCATTTAACTTTTTAGGTCTTAACCTATGGGACTTCTCAAATGCAATCTTATTTCTCTCTCTAAATGCTATGAGCTTTGTAAGGAGTGGTGAGCGATAGCCGAATCCCATGTTTTTCAAAGAATTCTTTGGCTTCCTGAGCATCAAGCTCACCTCTGTCGGAAACTATTTCTCGACATAGCCAAATCTACTAAACACGCCTTCTAGTAGAAACTTACATACATTGCTCGTAGTTTTCATCCTCAGAGCTCTTCCTTCGACATGATTTATTAAGTCCTCTCTTGCTCGCACAATATACCTCATCTGTTGCACCCCTAATGGCATTCCAACCAGATCAACAACCCACTTATAGTGGATATTAAGAGGGTATGTTGGATGCAACTCATCTCTGTGTCTAACATTCGAGTACACCTAACAAGGTTTACAACTGGCTATATATTTCTGGACATCTAGATACATCCCAGCCCACCAGTATCTTTCCCTTATCTTTTCATAAGTCCCTTGAAAGCCCTTATGTCGCGCCCATAGTGAGCTATGCATTTCATGCATAATCTTTTCTTTTGTTTCATTGTAACCAATAACTCGCTGAGGTATTTTACATATTCCAATCTTTTGCTTTCAAAGTAATCCATCCTTTAGGAAGTAATTGCTTGACTTTCTCTGAATGGTACAAAACTTCTTATTCCTCCAACTAGGATCAGGAGTCTTTATGCTCAAGTATCTTTCGATTTCCTTCCACTCATTTTCATATTCATCTTCATTAAATCTTTCTGTTATCCCTACTTGAACATAATAAGGTTTCTCTTCTTTCCTCCTATTTTCTTTTCCACTTTCTAAGCTTCTTTGAGTTCCTTTTCTTGAAGACTCAATACAAGTCCCAAATTTTTCAATTTGATGAATAGGCTCTTTTCTATTCAATCAAGTAGATGCTTCAACTAAGTTCGAAGTACGTACATGCAAAGCATAAAAGTCTAAGCCTATCTCTTCATCATTAGAAATCATTGAGTCTTTATTTTTATATATAGCTCGTGATAGCATATCGGCTACCACAATATTCCTTCCAGCAATGTGAATAAATTCTAGGTTTAGTGACTTTATGTACGCTATCCATCTTAACATGGCAATATCTGTAGTGGAACAGTTCACGATCATTCCCAACAATGATAAGCAGTCTGTTTCTGCCAAAACATTTACCCCAATCAAGTATTCTTTATCATTCTTTAATGCAATAACTATTCCCCAAAGTTCTCCCTTAATCTAAGGGTAGCCTCTCTGGTGAACATTTAGTATTTTAGCTCCAAATCAAATGGCATACCTTTTTCCTTCATCATCCTCTTGGCCAATCACCCACGCTATACCTGTCTCACTCGTATCTATGGTAATGTAGATTTGTTTGTTGTCACTATGATCAGATTTTCTAAGCAGCAGTGCTTCTCCAAGTGCCTTCTTTAGTTTCCTCACAGCTTGTGTATGGATATCCTTCCATTGAAATCTTTGCCCTTTCCTAAGCAATTGATAGAGTCGATTCACAACATGGACGAAATGAGAAATTCACACAAAGTAGAAAATACATGCCCCAAGAAATCTCCTCACCTTAGTGATTGAGGAGCAGACCTCTTTCATGTTTTGAATGGTATCTACTTTCTTCAAACACAACTTTCTTTCTTTAGGAGCACCCAAATTTCCTACATCAAGTGACCTCTTGCACTCCAACTAATGTTTTTGTTTGCAGAAAATGTCAAGTGAACCTCTTCCAGCTGATTGAGAATGGATTCACAATCATTTATATGATTCTTAACAAATTTCCAACATCCATCCTCATCAAGAGTCGCATCTTTATCTTTCTCCTCGCAACCTTTAATAGGGACATCATCAATGAAGGGCATGGTCAGATGTGGAATAAAATTCCTAAGCTTCTTATGCATACCATTCATCATATGTGCCACAGAGTTCGTGAAGCCTTGTGGCAAGTTGCACATGCGCACGAGCCCAAGTAGTATCCTCATAGTCATCAAGTCGCGACTCTCAAGAGCTAGTTGAAATTGTTCATGCCTAGAGTGAAAATCCCCCATGGAATAAATGGATCTTCTTGCAAAGGCTTCTACGTACTCATCTATGATAGGCCCAGTTTCCATATTTCTGATTGTCACCTTATTCACGAGCTGTAGATCTTGAATAAATCTCAATGATCCATTTCTCTTTGTTATTATGAACCAATTAGGGAGCACTTGATGGCTCAAGAATCCCCATCCTAATCTTTATATTCAACAGATCAATTAGCTTTGAAATGTGAGCTTTTGGTACGAGAATCGATCGAAGATTCCAAGGTACATGTGGTGTTATGAAAATTATCATAGGTGTCACCACAGATGGATCTACACATCCAATTTCTTGGGCATTGAAAGAAAAAGTCTTTCCATGCCTGAATATCATTTGAGAGAATACATTCTTCTCTATTTCACTAAGGAAGTCATCTTTTCCTAACTGAATTTGCTCAAGTGTTTCTTTAGTGAATTCATGAACTATTTTTCTTTTATCTCTAAGAGATGCTTGGGTTTTTGCACCATCTATAAGTTTGTTGCTATCTTCAAGAAGCAAAACTGCAACTAGTTTTATCTTCTTATCGACCATTTTGTATTTTGTTTCAACAAAAGCTTCTTTTCCCTTTTAGCTTGCTCAAACTTTGCTATTTCCTTGTACATGGAAATAGAGTGCGTTTGAATCACATAATCACTCCTTGTTCCTTCATTCAACTCTTGTAGGTCGAACAATGTGTCTACAAAAGATATCTCATCAAAGACTTCAGAAATTTTCTCATCAAAGTCAAGCACTCTATATCCATAAAAGTTTCTCTGAAGATTTGCTATGTATTGTTTTTTCCACTATAGGCAACTGAAATGAACTTGTTGAACAAAGTGCTATGAAACTTGATATGAACATATTTACATTTGAGATCTTTTTGCTTTCCAAGCTTCCATAGTCTTGATTTATGAAAGCTTCATTTAAAAACTTCGATCTTCAAATTCTTCAGGAATAGGTCTTGTCTGAAGAGAAGTTCTATTCTTAACATGATCTACACAAACCATCATAAACTAGATCGCTTTCTTTCCATCCTTGCTTTGGATTTTCGCATAGGCCGATCCATCCTCCAATAGTCTTGTCTGCATTCTCAAGGCAATAATATACGGTTGCCCTAAAATCAACGAGTAGTTGGAATGATCTTCAAGCTAACATCCCCAATCGTAAGTAATACCTGCGGGCATGCACCAAATAACTCACCTGGAGTCGTATTGGTAGCCCTGATTCTCAAATCTGGCTGCATATCTATTGGTCATTTTCGCTTTATGTAGAGATCTTTGGATATTAAATTGATTTTAGATCCGTGGTCGATGAGAGCAATGACTCGTGTACTAATTTTATCTAATCGCACCAATGTCTCAATCATGGATCGAGCTCAATGATCTCTAGTATAATGACTTGGCGGAGTTATTTCTAGAGAATTCCACTCCATGAACATTTCCTCATGCACACATGGTTGTGTATTAATTTCAGTTTTTTTAAGTATATTTTTCAGCTCTTGCACTTATGACTTCAAGGCATGAACATGTGTATCTTCATCCATTTTCTCAATCTCTTGCATGTCGGCTATTGGTTGCCGCTTTCTTCTTAAGAGATCAATTATTACCTCTAGAAATTCCCGCTTAGTTATTCCTAGTAGCTCAGCTAGTGTAAATTTAATTACACTATCAAGCACTCTTTTCTCAAGAACTTGTTTTAAATCCGTGGCTTCCTCAATGTGTGATTTTGGCATGTATGATGGGTTTTCACTCTTCCTTGACCTTTCCTTATAGGTTTCATCTCTGATCTTGAGGAGGATTATTAACTTGAGTAGGAACTGGTATCTCAATAGGTTGATTTTGATTTCTGTGTTTGAGATTGTTCTTGTGAAGCTTCTACTTCATGCTTGGTTCTTTTTTTCTCTTCTTCACCCTCATTGGTTCTCCTCCGTGCATCTTCCACTACCACCTCATGCTCCATTAAAGAGCATAAATAAGTAACAATCGAGAGGGTATCTATAGATTCATTCCATCCGGTTATCCCTTGGATCTCATTGCTTGATGACTTTAAGATTTCATGATGCATCTTTCCTCAATCTAGGGACTTTATTACTTTAGACCATGATTCAGTATTATTATTTTCATCAATTACTTCACATGCATATGTATAAGATGTTGAAGCAACATTACCAGATGTCCTAGGAAAGAACACTCTCATACCTCCCCGACTTTTTCTCTAGCCTTTGATCCATAAATCATCTTTTCCTTTAGGAGCACTAGATCCTATGGCAATGATTCTTTAAAGATCTCACATGAGTATGTGTTCTGCTCCAAAGAGTCACACCACATGCATCTTTTAATTTCAAAAGCTTTCAAAGCTTTATTGCTAGTTGCTTGCGAACATTGGGATTCCATCATCTACTTAACACTCTGGATTGTCAAATCACTAAACCTTTTAAACATCTCTTCCATGGTATTGGGAGGCATGACTTTATTTCTAATTGGTTGATTAGCCTAAGCATTCGGGGTAGGCTGATGTGGCGTTTGTATTTGTTCTTCTTGTATATCCTCTTGCCAATCTTGCATGAACTTTGTCATATCTCTTTTCTTTTCTACGTGCCTCTTCATTGCCATTTCTACCTCATCCCAATCCTCAGTAAGCCCAAAATCTGTCTCCATGTCTTGTAGTTGTGGGAGGAGTTCCTCTGAGGCCTTTATATCTATCGCTCTTAGGAACAATGAAACTCTCTCATGTTCCATGGCTATCTTAGCATATTTTGTTAGGTCATTATATTGTTGGTCGAATCCCCTTTTAATTTCAAAAATGATTTGGTCTTTCGGTTTATGAATCCATTTTAGGAATGTTACTCGAGTCACCTTATCAATGTCCTCGAGAGTGAACATTTTTATTAAAGCCAATTTATATTGTGGCCACCTCGTTTGGGCCTCCATTGTCAACCGGTCACATAAGTGCAACTCTGACACATATAAAAATTTTTCAATAAGTTCTATATCATTTAAGGGAGTGAGTCTAGTCCCAAGATACCGAGCTTCCAGCTCCTACTCTTTATAAAATCGCGTGACATTTTTCCTATCAAAGTAACCACTCTGTTTAATGACTCATTCGTGGAATGCCTAGACAACACTTTATCTTTTTTGTCCTGCTAGAAGCACAAGAGCTCGGTTATAACGTCCATTGTAGTGTCACCCATAAATGGTCAAACACAAGGAGCTTCCTGGAATGGCACTTCTAGCTAAGCTTTGACTCCCAGGATCAAAGTCTCTACACTCTTCTCCTTCATGTCCGGTTCACCAAGTATGTCGCAAAGTTCTCAAAAAAGAAGGAGAAAAAAAAAGAGATAGAGGACTTCTCTTTAAGATCCACTTACGAGTATAGTTCACACTTGTCAACTCTCTGCATAGAACAACACACACCTTTGAGTCTCTATTGCATCTATTTTCCTTGATATTCCAATGATTAGTATGTTGAACTCTTTCTCATGAAAAAAAAGTTTCCTCAGACATGTAACTTAATGTCTCGATCACGTAAGTTAATGAATACATATTCAAATGCATTGTAGGTTAAAATACAATGCTAAATGCCATGAAGTTCTATAACTGAAATAGTGGTTTTCTTTATCTCTTTCAATATCAAAGAGCTAGTTCACTCTTCAAACCCTTCTCTCTTTATACTTCACACGTCAAGCCAACAACACTAAATGACAAGAATTCCTTTCTCTCTATGCAACATATATACTAATATGTTCATATTAGTGTTCAGTAGCGCAAAGATTCGACTTGATAACATTCATACACCTGATCCTACACCCATTCCACATCATATGCAAAGGCAAAGAAATGATCATCATATGCAGAGCCATTTCTACAACACATCTCATTTATATGGCGGCATACTCAAGTACGAACAACACTTTACAAAAGTAAATATGTCACAGTCAATACTCAAAGCACAATTCCTAAAACTTTATCAGTAACCTAAGGGGGGGGGGGGGGGGGGGGGGGGGGGGGGGGGGGGGGGGGGGGGGGGGGGGGGGGGGGGGGGGGGGGGGGGGGGGGGGGGGGGGGGGGGGGGGGGGGGGGGGGGGGGGGGGGGGGGGGGGGGGGGGGGGGGGGGGGGGGGGGGGGGGGGGGGGGGGGGGGGGGGGGGGGGGGGGGGGGGGGGGAGGGGGGAGGGGGGGGGGGGGGGGGGGGGGGGGGGGGGGGGGGGGGGGGAGGGGGGGGGGGGGGGGGGGGGGGGTAGGGGGGGGGGGGGGGGGGGGGGGGGGGGGGGGGGGGGGGGGGGGGGGGGGGGGGGGGGGGGGGGGGGGGGGGGGGGGGGGGGGGGGGGGGGGGGGGGGGGGGGGGGGGGGGGGGGGGGGGGGGGGGGGGGGGGGGGG
>MU264424.1:0-27021 GCA_020310875.1 Ceratopteris richardii
CTACGTATTTATATACATCTACATATACATATACATATACACATACATAACATATACATATACATATACATATACATATACATATACATATACATACATATACATATACATATACATATACATATACATATATGTATACATATACATATACATATACATATACATATACATATACATATACATATACATATACATATACATATACATATACATAAACATGTACATATACATATACATATACATATACATATACATATACATATACATAAACATGTACATATAATACATACATACATATACATATACATATTCATATACATATACATATACATATACATATACATATACATATACATATACATATACATATACATATACATATACATATACATATACATATACATATACATATACATATACATATACATATACATATACATATACATATACATTAATATCCATACATATACATATACATATACATATTGATGGGGGAAGTATCTCAACCCTAAGCAACGATGAAGCGCGAGTGACCTCCACAGGTATCCTTCTTTGACCTCTGCACACCAAAATGCTCTTACTCAGAGCTTATGCAGAGAACTCCAGTGAGCTTTTGTAGACCTGTAGTAGACACCAAGGGCTTTCCAACAAAACAAATTTCACTTGAAATGGATGCTTACACAAAGAGAAACAATGTCTACAACATGAGCTAGTTGAATGCTCACAACTGCTAGTCAAGCAGAGACCTCACTTCACTCCAGCAAACTTTTCTCAGAGATTATACAGAGAATGAATCTCAAACTTATGTCAACTTTAGAGGACTCTAATAGCTACCTAATGACACCAAAATCATAGCAAATGGATACATAGAGAACGAGAACCAGCCCTTACAACAGAGAGCAAAATATTTCCAACAGAGCCTACACAAAGAGAGAGATATCAATCACACAACTTCACTAAAATGAATGTTGCTCCCAGCTTACTCAGAGAATGCTCCAGAGAATTGATAAGCATAAAATAGACTCTTATAGCTATCCAATGAGACAAGAATTACATCAAATGGATACCATATGAGGGAGAACCAATGCTAACAACTCAGGGGTAGAGAGTTGCAACACTGCCTACGCACACACATAGATATGCCTACTAAAAGAAAACAAACAAGCAAGCAAGGGGGTTGCTTAAGCAAGGGGCTTGCTTATCACAACTCCAGCACTTAGTGCTCACTTTACATGAGCTAAAACGCCAAGAAGATGGCCCAAAAGAAGTCGGGATACATGCTCCTTTATAGTGAGAGGTGTGCCCCTAAAATCTAGGAACTACCTTTCCAAATCAGCCTCCTAACTTGGAGGAATTAGTTGAGATGACTTGGGGAGTGGTTGAGTGACTTTTCTTGATGGAATCTCGTGCTTTTGGCTTCCTTTGATTGCTCCACATGTCCATAAAAGATTCCCCACGAATTTTTACCTTGAAGCTTGACTTTTAACACTCCCCTCAAGCTTCAATTCTTCATCCTCATCCAAGCTCCTTCATGTTGATGCATTGCTTGAATTTTGAAATCTTCATCCCATCCAAAGCCTTTGTAAACATGTCCGCAACTTGGTCCTTAGTACCAATATGATGTACTGAAACTTCCTTGGATATCACCTTTTCCCTTATGAAGTGATAGTGCACTTCAATATGCTTGGTTCTAGCATGATAGACAGGGTTCGATGCTAGATGAATGCTACTCATGTTGTCACAAAAAATTGGATATGTGTCAACCTGCAAATTAAGCTCCATAAATAACTTCTTAATCCACATTAGCTCACATGTGACTTGAGCCAAAGCTCTATACTCAGCCTCGGTGGAAGATAATGCCACCGTGGGGTTGCTTCTTTGAAATCCATGAGATGATCTTGCTACCTAGCATGACTAGGTAACCACTTGTACTCCTTCTATCTTCCTTCGAACCGGCCCAATCGGCATCGGAATAAGCTTTGACCTGCATATCATCATCAAATGAGTAGAACAATCCTTCATTTATAGTGGCTTTGAGATATCGCAACATTCTTCTTGCAGCTTGCAAGTGTGTAGTCCTTGGACTATGCATAAATTGTGATAACACTCCAACTCCATATGCTATGTCAGGCCTGGTTATTGTGGCATAATTGAAAGAGCCTACAATAGATCGATACAAAGTTACATCCTCTAATGGCTCTCCATCAATGGAGCTTAGCTTTACATTAACTTCCATGGGATTTGAAATAGGCTTGCAATGTAGCATCCCAAACCTCTCAAGTAGGTCTAGAATATACTTCCTTTGTATGAGCATAATACCTTCTTCTTTGTATACAACTTCAATGCCAAGAAAATACCTAAGATCTCCAAGATCAGAGATCCTAAACTCCTTTCCAAGCTTCACCTTGATCTCCTCAATGCCCTTTGTATCATTACCTGTAATGATAAGATCATCTACATACACACACATGTAGACCACAAGTTCTCCTCTTTGTTTGATGAAGAGAGATGGATCCGCCTTGCATTGATTGTAACCACATTTGATCAAATAGTCCACCAATCTTTGGTTCCAAGCCCTTGGAGCTTGCTTTAGGCCATAAAGTGCCTTCTTCAACCTACAAACATGATGTGGAAACTCTTTATGAACAAAACCTAGTGGTTGCTCCATGTATACCTCTTCTTCCAAGTCTCCATTGAGAAAGGCATTCTTGATATCCAATTGGAAGAGCTTCCATCCTTTGCTAGCAGCCATTGCAATGAGTGTCCTAATGGTGCTCATCTTTGCCACGGGGCTGAATGTCTCTTCAAAGTCTACTCCATAGGTTTGTGCAAAACCCTTAGCCACCAATCTTGCTTTGAACCTAGAAATAGATCCATCTGAATTCCTCTTTACTTTATACACCCACTTATTACCTATTACCTTCATGTTCTCCTTCTTGGGCACTAGAGTCCATGTTTGATTTTCCTCAAGTGCGTCGATCTCTTCTTGCATTGCCTCTTTCCATTCGGTGTACCTGCTTGCATCTTCATAGCAATCGGGCTCATGATCTTCTACTACTTTGTTCATATATGCATAATGTGTTGCCATGTATGAATCATAAGTAAACCTTTGAGTTGGATACTTACTCTAGAAGACTTCCTTTCTTCACCTTTTGGAGGAATAAACCTCCTTTGCCTTGGGAACTTGATCTCTTTCTTTGACGTGGCTTCTTTCTCCATCATGTGTCCTTCATCATCTTCAACTTCATTACCTTCTTCATCCAACTCCACCAATGTTGCTTTGCCTTTGTTGATTGATTGTGCTTCATAGCTTGATGAGGATCTCCCCTCCATGGTGAATTCATGCTTGAACTATCTTCATTGATGGAACACCTTGGGCTGCTTAGCTCTAGGTCGATTTGTTCTTCATCATGTCCATGCTTTTCTTCTTCATAGTCCTGCATACAATCATACTTCTTATACCAAGGGAGTAGCTCATCAAATGCTACATCCCTTGATATCCTCAAGTCCTTTGTATTTGGGTTGAAGCACCTGTAACCTTTATGATCATTTGAATATCCTAGAAACACACACTTTTCTGCCTTTGGTTGTAGCTTGTGCCTCAATTCACTTGGCACATGTAACAAGTACATCCAAATATCTTCAAGTGGGAAAGATCAGGTTTCTTACCATAATAGGCTTGATATGGTGTCAAGCCATGGATCCCTGAGGTAGGAGCCCTATTCATTAGATACACGGCGGTATTTGCTGCATCACTCCAAAACATGTTAGGTACATTCATCTCATTAAGCATTGCTCTAGCGATCTCGGCAATGTATCTATTCTTTCTCTCTGCTACTCCATTTTGTTGGGGTGTGTACCTGCATGTTACTTGCCTCTTGATGCCTTGATCCATTAAAAAATCAGAAAACTCATTTGAGAAATATTCTCCCCCTCCATCGGACCTTAGCTTCTTGATATATGTACCTGTTTCCTTCTCTACCATTGCCTTGAATGCTTTGAAACATGTAAACACATCTGATTTGTTTTTGATGAAATAAACCCAAACCATCCTTGTGCAATCATCTATAAAAGTGACAAAGTACTTGTTACCTCCAATGGATTGCTCTTTCGTTGGCCCCCACACATCTGTATGTATCAACTCCAATGGATGTTGGCTTATGTAGCCACTCTTCTTGAATGGAAGTCTCGCTTGCTTCCCTAGTTGACAAGATTCACATAAATGCTTCATACCTTGTCCTTGGAAGTTGGGAAGACCTTCAACCAGCCTCTTGAATTGCATTTCCTTCATTCTTTGTATGTTGATGTGACCTATCCTCTTGTGCCACAAGTCCAACTCCGAAATCCTCTTGTTTCCATATGTGAAGTAGACATGTTGAGTAGAATGAGAATTTACCTCCAAAGTGAAGAGTCTCCCTTGCTTCTTTCCTCTTGCTATGACCTTGTAACCTTGCTTAGGGTTCTCCACAAAGCATCCACCTTTGTTGAACCTTACTTGATAGCCTCTTTCAACCATTTGCCCAACGGACACCAAGTTCTTTGTGATGGTAGGTACATGCAAGACATCCTTGAGACATCTTCCTTCCTCCTTGTCATCCAAAGCTACATCTCCAACATGGGAGATCTCATGGGCTGTATCATCACCTGTTTCTACATGTCCTTTACCTTTGGGAACATGTAGATTAGTAAACCAAGAAGCATTGCAACTCATATGGTTGCTACATCCACTATCAATATACCAAGTGTTATCTACTTTGCTTGAATTCCCATTCATGTGCATCATCAAGAGATTGTCATTTTCTGAACTTGTAGAAGCATAATTACCTTGGCCTTTGTATGAAGAACCTTGATTATAGTTCCTTTGGTTTCCTCCTTGGTAGCAATCTCTAGCATAGTGGCCAAACTTGCCACATATGTAACATCCTTCGCCATCTTGATTCCTGTTTTGTTGATGTCGTCCTCCTCTTCCTCTTGATCTTCCTCTCCCTCTTTGTGATGAGGTGCCTTGGTCATGTCCTTGATTTCTTGAGTGGCCTTGCCTTCCTCCAAACCTTCCTTTGCCCCTTCCTTGTCCTTGTCTTCCTTTGCCCCTTTGATTACCTGCATAGAAAACTTGTGCATCTTTGCTTTTAGTTGAACTTCCACCTATGTTCATTTCTTCGGTGACCATGAGAGCAACCAATTGCTCAAATCGAGAAGATTATCCCTTACATAAACTGAAGTGGTAAAGGGTTTCCACTTCTCATCATCTCTCAAACCATTGAGAGTATAAGCCACAAGATCGTCATCGTCTACGTGGCTTCCAATGGATCCCAATGCATCTGATAACTCCTTGACCTTAAGTATGTAGTCATTTATGCTACTCCCTGAGCTCTTCCTAAGGTTGTTGAGCTCATTCTTGAGTTGGATCTTCCTTGCTTTGGTGCTTGTTGAATAAAGCCTTTCAAGTGTCTCCCATACCTTCATGCTTGAATCCAGGTCTTGGATATGGCCGATCATGCTATTGCTAATGTGTTGGGAAAGAATAAAGATAACCCTCTTGTCTCTTTCATTCCATTCCCTAAAGGCCCTTCTCTGGTCATTGGTTGGATTCTCATCCAACCTAGGTCTTGGTTCACTTCCACTAATCAACCCCCAAAGGCCCTTGCCCATAAGATAGTTGGAGACCCTAAATCTCCATGGTTGATAGTTACCTTTGTCTAGCTTTTCAATTTGAGTGTTGAAGTCTCCCATATCTAGTCTTTGATACTTGACCTAGCCCTTGGCTAATGCTCCAATGTGTGTAAAATGAAAATGAGGCTCTGAGGTTACCTCAATCCAAAGCTTTCCTTAGATGGACACCTTGTGCTCTTGCAAATTTGAGTAGAATAGCTCCCCCTTGATGTGAGCTACCTCCAAGAAGCTTTTGTTGATGCAACTCTTCAACCACCAACTCCAAGAGGTCTTCTTGCTTGTATGTGATACCTCCAAGATGCCCAAATGCTCTGATACCACTGATGGGGGAAGTATCTCAACCCTAAGCAACGATGAAGCGCGAATGACCTCCACAGGTATCCTTCTTTGACCTCTGCACACCAAAAATGCTCTTACTCAGAGCTTATGCAGAGAACTCCAGTGAGCTTTTGTAGACCTGTAGTAGACACCAAGGGCTTTCCAACAAAACAAATTTCACTTGAAATGGATGCTTACACAAAGAGAAACAATGTCTACAACATGAGCTAGTTGAATGCTCACAACTGCTAGTCAAGCAGAGACCTCACTTCACTCCAGCAAACTTTTCTCAGAGATTATACAGAGAATGAATCTCAAACTTATGTCAACTTTAGAGGACTCTAATAGCTACCCAATGACACCAAAAGCATAGCAAATGGATACATAGAGAAGGAGAACCAGCCCTTACAACAGAGAGCAAAATATTTCCAACAGAGCCTACACAAAGAGAGAGATATCAATCACACAACTTCACTAAAATGAATGTTGCTCCCAGCTTACTCAGATAATGCTCCAGAGAATTGATAAGCATAAAATAGACTCTTATAGCTATCCAATGAGACAAGAATTACATCAAATGGATACCATATGAGGGAGAACCAATGCTAACAACTCAGGGGTAGAGAGTTGCAACACTGCCTGCGCACACACATAGATATGCCTACTAAAAGAAAACAAACAAGCAAGCAAGGGGGTTGCTTAAGCAAGGGGCTTGCTTATCACAACTCCAGCACTTAGTGCTCACTTTACATGAGCTAAAACTCCAAGAAGATGGCCCAAAAGAAGTCGGGATACATGCTCCTTTTATAGTGAGAGGTGTGCCCCTAAAATCTAGGAACTACCTTTCCAAATCAGCCTCCTAACTTGGAGGAATTAGTTGAGATGACTTGGGGAGTGGTTGAGTGACTTTTCTTGATGGAATCTCGTGGCTTTTGGCTTCCTTTGATTGCTCCACATGTCCATAAAAGATTCCCCACGAATTTTTAGCTTGAAGCTTGACTTTTAACACATATACATATACATATACATATACATATACATATACATATACATATACATATACATATACATATACATATACATATACATATACATATACATATACATATACATATACATATACATATACATATACATATACATATACATATACATATACATATACATATACATAGACATAGACATATACATATACATATACATATACATATACATATACATGTACATATACATATACATGTACATATACATATACATATACATATACATATACATGTACATAAACATACACATATACATAAACATATACATATACATACACATATACATATACATATACATATACATATACATATACATATACATATACATATACATATACATATACATATGCATATACATATGCATATCCATATGCATATCCATGGCACCAGACTTGCCTTCTAATGGATCCTCGTTTAAAGGATTTAGATTGTACTCATTCCAATTACCAGACTTAAAAATGCCTAGTATTGTTATTTGTTGTCACTACCTCCCCGTGTTAGGATTGAGTAATTTGCATGCCTACTGCCTTCCTTGGATGTGGTAGCCATTTCTCAAGTTCCCTCTTTGGAATCGAACCCTAATATTATGTATCTTGTCACCACCATGGTAGGCTTCTATCCTACCATCAAAAGTTGATAGGGCAGAAATTGGAATGAAGCATCACTGGTTCCAAGGCAGTGTGATTCAGAAAGTTATCATGATTCATCACATTACTGGGCAAGCCTGCATCAGGATTTTATCTAATAAATGCATCCCTTCCAAAAGGTCGAGATTTTGTGCACGTATTAGCTCTAGAATTATGACGATTATCCAAGTAGCAAGGTACCATCAAAGAAACTATAAATGATTTAATGATCCATTCGCAGTTTCCCTGTACAAAAGAGTTTATTCTTACAGATGCATGGCTTAATCTTTGAGACAAGCATATGACTACTGGTAGGATCAACCAGGTAGCTATCTCCGTCACACGAGTAGCCCCATCCAGGCCACATGTTCCGATTCTAACATAGGCAAGGGAACGGTCAAGAGAGAACCTAACCAAAATGATAGCACGGATGCACCAAGATCATCCAATGCACTGTTCAAGAGTACATTAGCAAGTGTCACAATGATGTGTCAATGCACTTTTGCATCCAAATGCAAGTCTAATCGAACACGAACAAGTAGAGGGGTCATCGTATGGCGACACACACTCGTTACCATATGTGGGATCAAGGCCAAGCAAGCAAGGCCAATAATCAAGCATATGAAGGCACAAAAAGTCCCGAGCACGACTCGATGGCAACCAATGAAACTCCATCCTTCCAACCAAACGTCCTCAACACGTGGTCTGTATGAAAGCCTCTACTCTCAATGAATGATGCGCACCATGATCCATATGTCCATCCTCGATATCGATGGCCAAATGCTCCCCCTCCAAAAATGCACTCCTGTCAGCCGCACACATGACCAACAATCACACAACATTTCCTTTGTCATCCACGTTGCCTTGCATGCAAAACCTCGGATGTGGGCCAACATGAACCATGTCATTTGCCATCATGGACGACTCCAACAGCTCACACCGAGCACCACTCCATCAAGGGGAACACATTGCACCCATGGAACAAAAAAGTTCGTCGGCTCAATAGCACCCCAACTTCCATTTACACACATGGTTACGAGACCTTCCATATCCATACAAGCCACACACAATCTTATGATGAAGATAAACTCCATCGTCTTCCTTGATCACATCATGGCCCGAACAGGAGCTCACCAACATTGACGCTCCGACTAAGGACACAACACACCATCCCTCATTGCCTACCAAGCATATCGGCCAGACAAGCACGTCGAGCCGCGTAAGACTCCAAAATGGCTCAATGGCCAAGCCCCTCAATGCGAGGTAGCCTTTGCACATGCTCGAGGGGGGGATTGCTTCCCAACATCACAAGAGGGGTTCAGGGGACTAAATTACCTCACCTAACCCTTCCCTCGCCCATGCTCCATGCCACACCCAACTCAAGCAAGCACAATTAGCCTTAGAGTTGCGCACAATTTGGCAGTAGATGGCAAACCCTAGGAGCACCAAAGGAACCCGGATACAAATACAAGGGGGGGAGGGAGGGGGAAGGCGCACCATGGGAGGGGGCGGGGCAGTGGAGGGGAGGCACTCTGTGAGAAAAACCCCACTTCGTTTATGAAAAGCTCCACGTGAGCCTCCAAAAAAACCCCACATGCCCTTGGGGTTGGGAAGCTTGGGGGGGGGGGTATGGAGGGATTGAAGGGGGGGGGGGCAGGGGGGGAAGGAGGGGGGAGGGTGGGGGGAAGGGGGTGGAGGGGGGGTTGTGGAGGGATGGAGGGAGGGGGGAGGGGGCCAAGGGGGGTGTGGAGGGATGGACGGGGGAAGAGAGGGGGAGGGGGGTTTGGAGAGGAGGCACTCCGCAAGAAAAACCCCACTTTGTTTCCAAAAAAAAAAACCCCGTGAGCCTCCAAAAAAACACCACATGCCCTTGGGGTTGAAAGCCCAAGAGGGCGGTATGGGTATGGAGGGAGAGAGGGGGGGAGGGGAAGGCAACATGCATGCAAATTAACCAATCCTTACATGGGGAGGTAGTGACAATAAATAAAAATACTAGGCTTTTTCAAGTCTAGTAATTGGAATGAGCACAATCTAAATCCCTTAATGAGGATCCATTGGAGGACAATTCTGGTGCCAATAGCCGCGGTAATTCCAACTCCAATAGCGTATATTTAAGTTGTTGTAGTTAAAAAGCTTGTAGTTGGATCTCGGGAGGGGTCAAGCGGTCCACCTCCTTTGGTGTGCACTGGTCGGCCCACCCTTTCTGTCGAGGACATCCTCCTGGCTTTAATTGGCTAGGACATGGATTCAGCGATGTTACTTTGAAAAAGATAGAGTGCTCAAAGCAAGCCTATGCTCCAAATACATTAGCATGGAATAATGTGATAGGACTTTGGCCCTATTGTGTTGGTCTTCAGGACCAGAGTAATGATTAATAGGGATAGTTGGGGGCATTCGTATTTCATTGTCAAAGGTGAAATTCTTGGATATATGTATATGTATATGTATATGTATATGTATATGTATATGTATATGTATATGTATATGTATATGTATATGTATATGTATATGTATATGTATATGTATATGTATATGTATAAGTATATGTATAAGTATATGTATAAGTATATGTATATGTATATGTATATGTATATGTATATGTATATGTATATGCATATGTATATGCATATGTATATGTATATGTATATGTATATGTATATGTATATGTATATGTATATGTATATGTATATGTATATGTATATGTATATGTATATGTATATGTATATGTATATGTATATGCATATGTATATGCATATGTATATGTATATGTATATGTATATGTATATGCATATGTATATGTATATGTATATGTATATGTATATGTATATGTATATGTATATGTATATGTATTGTATATGTATGTTCATATGTATATGTATGTTCATATGTATATGTATATGTATATGTATATGTATATGTATATATGTATATGTATATGTATATGCATATGTATATGTATATGTATATGTATATGTATATGTATATGTATATGTATATGTATATGTATATGTATATGTATATGTATATGTATGTTCATATGTATATGTATATGTAATATGTATATGTATATGTATATGTATATGTGTATGTATATGTATATGTACATGTATATGTTGTGGGCTCCCTTTGGCCTTGCTCTAACTTTCTTGTCAAATGTTTTGTGCATCAATATCAACTTCTTCCACATTTTGGTACCACTAACACCCCCTCCCTCTTGTGTATTGTTGGTGCAAGGCAATCAACAATTGAAGTTTTAATGAAGTTTTGAAGTCAAGGATTGAAGAAAAGATCAAGATATGAAGCATGAAGAAATTACATGTTCAGAGAATGGAGATATGTATACATATGTACATTAATTTAGAGTTAGTTCATGTATACTTTTGTATGGTGATGAACTTGTACATATTATATATACAAGGAAAAGTGTCGGGGCAAATATGAGAGAGCATGTGAATAGAGAAATTAGAAGTTGTATGAGTCATTAGACACTTTCGTAGTGAGTAAGATCTCTCTCATCATTCAGATGTAAAGTTTTCTAGAAATGAAGAAAAGTTGCACCCGATATTTCTGAGAGTTCTCCTTCTAACTTGGGTGTTTTTGTGAAATGCTTTTGTACAAGTCTAAGTCTATAGTTGATTGACCTCTGTACAAATTTTCAGCTTCTAATTCTGATTAGGTTGAGAGAATTGAGTGTAGGAACATTTACATGTGTAAATGTAAAGAAGAGAAGTTGCAGGAGGCACAAAATTCGATGCTAATGTTTTGGTCCGTTCTCCTTCCACAATGTAAAGTTTTGAGCAAGCAAGCACTCTTTATTTAATTTGGAAGGTAAATACCTATGGCTAAAAGCATTTGATTAAACGGGTTATACTTTGGGAGAACCAAGCTTTAGAAGTTGCAGGTGTCAAAGTCGATTGTAAATAACTATAGTTTTAGACATAGGTGACTTGTTAAGATCATTTCTCAAGATCTATTGAGCCTTTTGGAATGATTTAACTTGGAGGAGGTGTGCAAACTATAGGGGACACCATGTGCAAAGTTTTATAAAAACCTTTACACATTTGATAAGTCAATGAGTGAGTTATGTGCAGCAGACTTTCTGTGTAGTCACCTTCTTCACAGTTTGTTCAAGATTTTGGAAATTGAGTATTGATCCTCCAAATTGGTGAAGGTTTCAAGTTATTCTTGATATTGAGGTGCTCTAACTTCAAGTATAGCTTGTTCTTTTGGAGATTAACACTCTCCATCATGTATGTCATCCCGGAGAGATGCAATGTTGTAGGGATGTATCGATATGGTTTTGTAGTAATTCCTAATTGAGGGTGTGCTCACTGACACGAAGGCCTCTTGATGGATTTGCTTCTAAGTTTCTCTATTCAATTGGAGGTGGAATATAATGTGGAGAGTACTGATAGTGTGTGGAGTATTTCATGTGTTTGCTTGTGGATAAATGGAGTAGGTGAGTCGGCATGGTGATGAAGACCTCAGAATGATAGTCCAAAAATCCCATTGTTAACATTTCCTCAAAGGTATGTTTATAGCATGCAAGGGCGTATTTGATTTGCTGATGCCAGGCATAGCAAATCTATAGGGAAGATGTAGTACTCATGTCGTAGACAAGGTCCAAATTCCCATGCACAAATCTTAGAGTTGATACATGAGGTGCCCTAGTCTTTTGAAATACCTTTAAGATTGTCTACATGAGATTGAAATTTTTAATTTGCATTTATTTAGGTATTCCATCATTCGATGTAAGTGAGGGTGTGAGTGTTTGATAGTTTCTATCATATATGCAATGGTGGGGAGCCCTCATGGTGGCACTAAGTAGTGATAGTTTACCCAATCCTTGTGTTGCTCTAGCACAATGGTAAGCACCACGTTAAGAAGCTCCACCTCGTTAATGTCAATCCGCGGAAGAGATAGGAGTGATATGAAGATCGTGAACACGAGATGTAGTGAGAGTGAAGGCGAGAAGCATCAAGATGCGCACACACATACACACAAAACGAAGAGACAAGCAAGATACAATGGAAGGTAGGCAAATAGATTCTTTATAGTTTTTTGACTAGCTTTGTCTGGTTTCACATCCAGTGTCCGACATAGTTAATAAATAGGGTCTAGGTGCTATTTAAAGGTCTAAACGAGGTCTAAAAATAACCAAAATTGGTACACTTGTTCTACCTAAGCTCCTCAAGCTTGAGGACTCCTTGGCTTGCAGAAAATGGAGCTATTAATTACAATAGTGCTTGTTCTATGTTACATATGATACAAGAGTGATGAAAATCACTATTGAGGGTTTTGAAAAAGCAATATAAAACATATTTCTTTGAAAAAATAATCCGCTTGGCTCCCCACTACTTCTTCATAGTCCACCTTCACATACTTCCTTGTCGTGTGTGCCTTTGGCTACTGCCAACACCCCCCTCCCTCTCGCTTCTGTCATCCTCGACAGAACCTTGTTGCGGGGGTCTGTCGGATATAGTTTTGTAGGAGATCATGAGAGAGGGTGTGCTCTAAGATGCGAATACCTCTTGCTAAATCTACTTCAAGTTTTTCCCAATCTATGGGTTGAGTTTCATTTGGTGGTGGGAGTCTGTAGTGCATGGAGTACACGAGTTGTTCACAAGCAAATAATTGGAGTAGGTGTGTGGGCCTGCTTATGAACACCTCAAAATGGTACTCCCAAAGCCGGTAGTAAACATCTCTTCAAATGTCATTTTGTAACATGTGGGTAAATATTTGATTCAGCAGTGCCAAGCATAGCACACCCGGAGCAATGGCATCGTGCTCATATCATAAGATAAGTCCTGATTACCATGCTCGAATCCCAAGGTGTTAATGTGTGGTGCTTTGATGCGGCAAAAGATTTTAAAAATAGTCTGCATCATGTCAAATATTTTGACAGTCATATGCGCGGCAACCTCATCCATGTGGCGTAAGCGGGGGAGCCAATGGTGAATTGTTGCCATCATGTATCCGATTGTGGGTGATCCATGGGGTGGAGTGAAATAGGGATAATTAAGCGAGTCTTGGCACTGCTTATTATTCTGGACTTTGATTGCGAATGCCTTCCAGGAGCGGTGTCTTGGTATAGGTCCCCAACATGGGTTATACTTTGAATGCAGTGGTGCCTTGACCCATGTGCTCATCATTTCTGGATATTGTTGTAGTAATTCCTAGCACCAAGTTGATTGAAAGGTTTGTCCGTGCTACGCTTCCGATGGCAAGTCATCAGGCTCAAACTGAGTTGCATGTGATGGTTTCTTGCATGTCTCCTTTTCGATCGCCAATTGGTATTCTGCCATTAGCATGAAATACGGCTTATATTGAAGCTCATGACAAGATATATACCTACAAGGGGCCAAGTGGGAAAAATAAGGTGATTGTAAAATGCATTCCTCTATCATAGCCACGGTGTGTAATTGAGCCTCCACGTGCTGAGTGGGTCTGTCCAAGTTCTTCTACGGTCTTCATCCATGCGGGGGTTGGGAGTTCGAAAGTTGTTTCTTCTTTAGTTGTGACATGCCAATTGGGATGGGTTGTGGTTCGTAGGTTTCATCATACGTTTCCTCCATCGGGATAGACACAGTTTCTTCCTCAACTGGGAGTTTAGGTGGGGAATCAGGTCTGGGGGGTTCAGAGAAAGTTGTGATCTGCGCTTGAAGAGTGAGTACCTGAGCACGTAAGGCATTGAGTTCCTTTATGGTCTCTAGAGGTGTGGCCTCAAGAGCTGGTGGTCGTTGCTGCACAGGTGCACGTAACTGGAGCATTTTATGGTCATCCTTGAGCTTCTGATATGCATCATTCATATTTTCATAATCTTCTAGGAGTCTGATATGGTCTTCAAATAGTATCTTCATAGACTCTAATGGTACAACTTTAAAGCGGCTGGGACTTAGAGGTTCGTCCAGTTGATCTAAAGCGGCTTTGAGGTTTTCTCTATTTTGTTCTTGCAAGCGTTGACTCTCTTCTTTGGAGTGGGGAAATAAGGAAAGGACGGAGTGAGAAAGGGATTGGGTGGAATGGTGGGAGCTAGGGAAGGGATGATAGGTGGGAGGGTTGCGGGAAGGGTTTGTGGGGTTGAGGCAACTAGGGCTTCTGCCATAGCACCATCAAGGAACGTGGTTGTTCTAGGAGAGGTAGGGTGTATAGGAGAGACTGGAGGGGCGGGAGGTGAAATAGGAGCAGGTGGTGAGGTGGGTATTTCAACAATAGTAGTGGTATTTACAGTAGAAGGATGAGGTGGGGAGTCGTTGCTTCTTCAGGTTGGTCTTCTGGAATGAGTTGTGCTTCCCTGGCATGACTGACCTGGTTTTGATAGCAAACAGATTCTTCGTGGGTCAAACTTCGGTAGTGGTTTCCTCTGCAAATAGCGAAGTGCATCATTGGTTCTGACTGATTTGACCAGTTCTCTGAAGCCTTGAATGTAAGCTTCTTTGAATCCTCCTATGGTGAGTTCTTGTTCTAAAATTGCTTGACTTTCTTCTTTTGAGAGTTGTCTATGTGCCCAAACTTCCTGCATAGTGCGATATAGTTTCTTGATTGCCAACCTGTAGGTAGCTGCTTCAAACGTGTCGTCTTCATGCGTACTTGTGTCGCCTTGTGTCTCAGTTTGCTGTTCTTGTTTGTCATGTTGCACATCTACCTGAGAGTCGTGGCTGTCCTGACTGGCTTCATCATCTCCATCTTCATTGATGGTTTCTGTCCTCTCTTCTTTTGAGCTCGAGACGACATGCTCTTGTGGTTGATCAGGGGGTGTGGTAGGGTAACTGGGACGTTCATACTCCTATGAGAAAAATTGACCCTCTGAAAATTGGAATTCACTGGAGAAAGCATCATGCATTTCAAAATCAAAAGTGGTGTTTGTTGGTTAGGCTTCCAAGTTAGGTATAGGGAAAGTGAATGATTTCGCACCGATGGTGGTGGGAATTTTTGTTGTTGTAGTGGTGGGTTCTTGAACTGTGGTTGCTTAAGAGGTAACAGCACTGGTAGTACCTTCCTTGATAACATGTCATGATCGGCATATACGGATGGGTGGTATAAGGGTGGGTGATTCCGTTGGTGATTGTTCTAGAGACTACCGAGGTGACGTGGACTTTGGAACTTGCAAACATGGGATAGATCCACGCATTCATTTTCCTGCCCATCCCTTGCTAGCTTTCCTGGCCTTCTTTGCGGTTCCTTTGAATGCCTTCAATTCTTCACTTGTCATTGCACGTTCTATGGGAAAATCGTATGCCAAACACATATAAACAATTCGAGTGAGAGTGCAACATCCATGGATGACTTTTTTCTTTCCCATCTCTGTTGAGCTAAATACAATTGATTAATGATCTAACTTGCAAGATCTATGGTTTGGGGCCCAATACATGCTAAATATAATCCGAACCAAATATGCTTGTGAGGCATAGTGAAATGATCCTGAGCTGGGAATGCAAAATGTTGCATGCATATGCGTAATGGCTTAGAGAGTTCAGGTGTAATGGCCGAAATGTCTTCCCATTTTACAACATCACGCTTCAGCAGTTTTGGGATCAGCCTTTCCTGCTCTATCGAGGTGTGAGTCCCATGGATCTTAATTGTTGCCTGAATCAAATCTTTTGAAAGGTAGAACTTTTTGAAAGGGGGGTCATTTACCAAAGATGGAAGAATGAAAGTACCCGGCAAGTCCTTATTCTCGGAGGCTGTAAGTGTGGTCACCAAGTAGTAGCATCTATAAAAATCACGTTTGGGCAATGGATCACTGAAGTATTCTATAAAACCTACTCTAGCCCAAACATGCTTTAATTCTTCTGTGTTCTAGAGCTCTTCAAATTCTCTAGAGAAAAAATGATACTTGCCCCACTTAATATTGTCAAAAGTCAGTGTGGCATCAAAAATGAAATCTCCACCCGCCAAAGATCCTACTAAACCTTGGAACCAATGTGAATTACAGTGAACTTTTTCGGTGTATCCCCTAGGAGGATCCTCAATTGGCATTGGTCTTGGGAAGCCTTGAAACTCTGGCGGTTGTAACGTAGGATGTGGTTCAGCCAATAATTTTCCAAAATTGACCATAGGTGCATTGGTGCCAGCTGCTAAAGATCCTTCTGTCTGCATGATGAATAATGCGAATGTGGAGGAGATTTGCTACAAAAGATTAGCACACTAGTATGGAAATTAATCATGATCCCATTAAAGTAAGACCGCAATCCCTTTCCATAACCAATGTGTAACCCGTGTAGCCATGTGTTGTGAGGTGGTTTATGGAAGGATTTTTTGCAAAACTAATGCAGGTCTCTAGACACCTACATGCTTTAGATAGTGCATACATTGCTTGATGAGATGTTATTACAAGTGATGTTGGGTTAAAGTGGGTGAATTTATACAAGGTTCAGTTGTGAAAGAATTATTACAAGGGGTTGGTTATTTGGGATGGGAGTAATGCTAGACAACATGTCATGAGGAGGCTTCTGGATACATTTCGGTATCCATTTCCTAACAGTTGTTGAGTGGGTGGTATTCTGTTGCTGAGATACAAAAGATGATATTGGATATGGTAGTGTTGAGGGGTGAAGAGATTTCTGAGGGGTATATGTTACATGGCTTGAGTGTTAAGTTATAATACACTGCTTGGGTACCCACATTTGTGTGGGTGTGGGTTGATTTTTTAGGTACTTCTTGGTGATCCAAATCTCTCGAGTGTTCATACTTATAGAGGCATGTCGAGGAGATGTTGAATACTGCCTCTGCTTTTGCTAGAACTTTGTCCTATCATTGTCTGCATTGTTGAAGATTGTGGGTGCGTTCTGTCCTTTTGGCATCCATACTTGTTTCATGCTGCTTGCTATGTGATGTTGATATTGTTGCCTTCTTTGTGTCACCTGGTATGATCATCAGTTTGGGTTCCTCGTGGTTGACTTCTTCGTGGTTGTAGGTGAGAGGTCTGGTTGACACTTTGCTTTGGAAAAGAAGGGAGGTCCAACACTTGCGAAACTTCCCATTAGGAAGTGCAACATTTTGTACCATAAATCTAGGTCAGTCCGTAGTAAGTGTGGAAGCATGGGCACTGCAGGGTGTTGCGCCCATTTGTCCGCGGATGCAGTTCACCTGATCGCTGATGCAACCCACTTGACCGTTGATGGTCCCCATTTGACCCAGCTATTGGGTGGTGACCCCTTCTAGTTTGCAGGAAGACCAGCGGAAAATCTGTTGATGTTCTTCTTAATGGCATTTGTCCATTGCCAAGCCCGCGTGGGTTGGTGTAGACGTAATGTGACTTATCTGGCCAAAGATCTTCCGATCTTCCTTCGCATGTAGTTCATATGGTCTAGGGTTACATACCTCAGGCGGAGTGTTGTTATGGAAGTCAAGCGGTATCACTCGCTGCTAGTCTAAAGTTCCAATCTGCAAGGACCCTTGTCTAATATTTAGGTCCATTGAGTGATCATATAGCCAATCTTGGTCAAGGATTAGGGGTTCTATCACGTCATCATCATGGCACACTAGGAGCTTCACTATCATGGTTACTTTGTGTATGAGGATAGGGTCCACCTCACCCATGCAAGGGGTTTCCATGCCTCCTAGCCCGATGAGGTATGCCTCAATTGGCCGCATTTCTATTTTTGAGTCCTTATAGTGGGACCATCTAATCGCACTAGTCACAACACTTGAATCAATTAAAGCCTTGAGCTCATGACAAGGGTTGTCGTGGTCTAGCCTGACTGTAATGAATGGTCTCCTATCCACTATGCTAGGATGAGTGGTTGACTTTGCTTGACACATGGCCATGGGGTATCTGGGTGTTGTTTCCAGATGGTTATAATGTTCTCTCCCTAGTCCTTGTCTTCTTAGCTTCATGCACTTAATGTGTTCTATAGCTTCTGCTTGAGCTTTCGCCCGTATTCTCTATTCTTCCTCCTTATGCTTCTTTGCCAACATGAGTTGTCTAAGCATATCCTCTGTAAGAGGTTCCTGATAAAGCTTGACTCTACAGCCACTAATGTAATTAGGCATTATCTCTCCTTCCAGGGTGCTAATTCTACTGCTCCACTTGTTGAGAGTCTGTTAATGTCGCTTTTCTAATTTCCGTGCACGTTGTTTCAGCATATACACTATGACTAAATCTCCTTCTTTTAAGCCTTTATCTTTCACATGTGCCTCGAAATAAGCTTTCTGTCTTTTCTTTGTTGCATATATACATGCTGCTACTTTCAGCTTGGTTTCTCCTAATCGTTCCAAGTCCATTATCCTTGATGATAATTCATGACTAGTCCACTTATGTTCTTGCGCAACCTTGAGGGTGGGTATCAAAAAGTCCAAAGGAAGCACAACATTCTGACCAAAAACCATATGAAAGGGAGTTGTATTGAGTATGGCCTTGTAGGCCACTCGATATGCCTAAACAGCATGGTGTAACTGTTTGTCCCAATCTGAATGTTTGTTTTTCATGAGTTTCGTCAGCACATTACAAAGGATCTTGCTAGTGCTTTCAGCTTGACCATTGGCTTGAGGATGATATGGTGCGGATTTCTTGTGAATCACCATAAAATCTTGTAACAAATATTCAATGACTTGGTTTAGAAAGTGAGTTCCTTTGTCGCTCACCAACTCTATGGGCAATCCATATCTTGTAAAGACATTGTCAAATAAGAATTTTGTGGTCGTGTGTGCATCATTCTTTTTTGTGGCCTTAACCTCTACCCATTTGGTAAGATAATCTATGGCAAATATGATGTATTCATGTTGAGGGTTCTCCGGTTCAACACAACGTCGTCTAATTAACAAAATCAGATTTTTCTATTCTTTCCCATTGAGCATTGATCCTTACTTCCCCAGATGTTCCACCGGAAATGTCTCTTAAAGTCACCAAAATGTCACCGGAACATCACCGGAATGTCACCGAAATCATTTATTTTGCTAGTTTTCTGCTAATTCAAAGTTTACACAGTCCTTCATACACTTTATTCTTGCAACAGATTTACATATTTCCTTTTTGCACTCAATATATTTCAAGTCAAAGGCACCCTGACATAGTACAGTCTGAGTCACTCAAACAAACTTAACAGTAAACAGAAGACTTTCAACAGTATATCTATGCTACGCACACATTTGGTTGATTATTCATTGGTAGATGCAACACCAAAAATACAGATTGTTGTTTTGTAAAGATTAGAACTTCAGTATGAAAGTTAGATTAAGCCGCAAAGATTCTTCTTTTCAATTTGTTGTCTGTATACTGGTTATTTACTGTAGAACCTGGTCTTTTCCGGTCCTGACAAAGAACCCCTTCTTCTTGACTCTTTCTCACGGTTGACGTTCCTACACTACTTGCATCTTCGTCTCTCTTCTGATCATTGCGCCTTTACTTCTAGTGTCTTTCTTCTTTTTTTCTGCTGTTGTCGCTTCTTCTTTGACCTTTGCTTCTTCTCGTTCTGGTTATTGTGTCTTCGTTCTTCGTCTACCTTCTCCCCTCCCCTCTACAGTTGCGACCAACTCCTTTCTTGTAACTTCCTTTTGTCTTGCGACACATCCTTATAAATCTCCGCATAGTCGTCTTTTTTTTTTCTTTTTTATTCTTATTTTATTTCTTCAGATGCCCTTACCTTCAACAATTCAGCATGATTACCTTTTGCAGAGGGCTTAATGGGTCCTACAAAGTCTATACCCCACTTGGAAAATGCACGTCCTCCCATCATGGGTTTCAATGGCATTTCATCTCTGCAAGTAGGAAACTGAGTTCTCTGGCACGCATCACATCTCTTAACATAGGTGTGCATCCATGTGAAGAGTGGGCCACCATAATCTTGCAAAGAGTATGGCTTTGATTATCCTATCAGGGCCAAAATGACCTCCTACAACACCTTGGTGTGCAGTCTCTAGTACGGACAAATAATCGCTCTCATGAACACACTGTCTTAGGTATCCATCTCTTCCTCATTTGTATAGATTGTCACCAATAAGTGCGTAGTCTTGAGCTTCCTACTCTAGATTGCGTTGTTGTGCTAAGGTCATTCCTTGAGGGAATGTTTTCATCCTCAAGTATGTCACTAAAGGTTCACTCCATTCTAGTGTGAGAGACATATGATATAATGTGACATGTTCTATCGATGGTCCTTTCACAACAGAAAGGACATTCTCTACACAACTTGTAGACATCTCCTTCCATGGAACACCAATATATTCCTAGTCTATGCAGAGTCTGCAATGTACAATGTTTTGAATGATGTTGCTTCAATGCACCTACATGTGCTAATTGCAACCAATTCGCGTGTTCTGATTCTTCTACACAACAAGCAAGAATCTTTTGATTGTCTTGTTTATATATACTTCCCGCTCTTATTTGATATCTTTGTGACTTGGTGATTTCTCCTTCTTTGATCCTAATCCTAGGATTCTTGGGTCCATATGTGAGAATAGGGACAATAGGCTTAGCCCATTCTGATACTATCTCCATGTTAAACAAATATGCATTGGGTAGTTCATCCGCTATTCCTTGAGGAGCTTCTCCTGTGGTTAATCTTGAGAGGTGGTCAGCTCTAAGATGGGTTTTTCCTTTCTTGACTACTACTTCAAAGTCATACTCCATGAGTAATAGAAACCATCATATCAATCATCCAGTATTACAAGGCTTATTGACTAAGTACAATAACGCTTGATGATCCATAAAGAACTTGAACTTATTTGCCAGTAAGTAATGCCTGAATTTCTTCACTACGTAGATCATTCCTAATCCTTCTCGTTTCGTAGTGGTGTAATTTCTTTCTGCTGCATTCAATTGTCTGCTTGCATAAGCTATGGGGAGATCTACATTACCTTCATTCGTAGGTTGTGCCAAAACACATCCTATGGCATAGTTAGATGCATCCACATGTACATGGAATGGCTTGCTCAAACATGGGGTCATCAATATAGGTGCTTAGCACAAGCGTCGTTTAAGTTCATTAAATGAATTTTCACATTCATCTGTCCATTCAAACTTGGACTAAAGAGATTACAGAGGTTTGGCTATGATTGCATACATGAGAATGAATCATCTGTAATAACCACAATGACCCATGAAGGCCTGCACTTCTTTTACATTGTTTGGCCTAGGTAGGTCTGCAATTACTTTCACTTTTTCTTCGTAGAGATTCCATCCTTTGACACAATGTGTCCTAGAATTTTGCCTTGTCTGACCATGAAAATGCACTTTTCTGGGTTCAGACAAATCTGATATTCTTGACATTTGTCAAACACTTGCCTTAGTTATGGGATATGAGTCTGCCTCATATTTGAATGAGTACATATATCATCAACATAAACTTCCAAATTCTTGCATAAGAACTCCTTAAAAACATGATACATAATTCATTGGAAAGTGGCGGGTGCATTTGTGAGCCCAAATGGCATCACACAAAAATGCAAATATGCCTCATTCTGTGGAAAAAGCCGTCTTGTTTTGATCTTGTGGAGCAATGGCTACTTGATTATAGCCTGAGAAACCATCAAGAAAGTTATAAACTTCCTTGCCCGCAACTCTTTCCAATAAGTTTTCCGTGATAGGAAGAGGATAATTGTCTCTAATTATGGCAGCATTAACTTTCTTAAGGTTAATACACACACACAATTTTCCATTCTTCTTGGGCACAACCACAATGGGGGATACCCATTCGGTATGCTCAATTTTGTAAATGAATCCTGCTTTTATCAAATGATCTATTTCTTCTTTAATCTTAGGAGCATAGTTATCATTGTACGTATATGGTTTTTGTTTCATAGGTTTGGCATCTGGAGTCATGGGAATCTTGTGGGAGCATATATCTGGGTCTACTCCTTTCAAGTCTTTCTAACTCCAAGCAAACACATCTTTGTACTCATAAAAATAGAAATGTCGTATCCGTCCTCATCACAATGAGGGGTCCCATTGTTCTTCATTCACTGCTATGTCCATCATGGCTAAGATTTCTACCCAACCGTGAGGCTCAAATTTCTCGTCCGAAAATACTATAGGTGCATAAGTTGGGTCTGGAAGGGTTCGTGGATGTTGTTATGAACCTAAGGTCATGGCTTTTAATCGTTCTTCCTCTTGTTTTGCTACCTTACATATCCATAGATGAGTGTCCTTGTGCAACCATGAGGGATCTGACTCCAATGAGTGCACCGAATTTGTTTCTTCTTGTGTCTTATGGATAGTGTTCCATTGTATTGGGGGTAAATCCTGATGGGAATAGTCTTTAAGATTGACTTTGGTCATCACTCCTAAATGTTGCAAGTACAAAGAATTAGTTCCCGAATCTTGTATGATTTGCAACTAATGCATGAATGGTTGTCTTAAGATCATTTTGTAAGCATGATTTTTCCCAAAATCACAAATGGTGAAAGTATATTTGAACTCCACACCACAAGTGGTGAGAGATATGTCTTCTAGTAAACACAATGGCTTCTCTATATGTCCATCAGCCATTTGTAGCTTCATCTTGGTGGGTCTTAATGTTGTGTTACCCCAACATTTCCATAAAGTGATGGTAGCGATGGCTACTCTGGCTCCTGAATCTAAGATGGATTTGGTGGTGTAGCCTTGGTGGGTTATTGGAAGATACGTGTTACCTTCCTCTCCTTTGAGTATCTCTGGTACCTTCTTGTGTGATCCCATCTGTGAGGGAGCAATAGAAACCTCAGGGAATTGGTTTGCTACATGCTTCCACAATTCTGGTTTAACCTTCAACAATTCCTCTTGATCACTTTCGTGTTCCTAGGAATTACTGATTCTTCATTCCTCACTATTATCATGGGTGCTCTCATGCTAATCAACTTGGCTTCCCAAGGTCCTGTGAACTGAGGTAATTCATGCAAAGAATTGGATTCGAAATCCGTGTGTTCGCTTAGCTGTTCTTCCTCTACATCATCATAAATAGAGGGGATGTCTTGGGGAAATCACCTTTGCAAATCATCTTTCTCGTGAATAGGAGGATGGGTTTCTTGCTCTTTTCTCCACTTCTCTTCTTGAATTTCTCTTGAAAACTCATGTGATACTTATATATGGAAGACAGGTTATCTTCAACTTCTATATTTGGTACTTGAGACAAGAATGGTGCATTTTTTTTCGTGTATCTCAGAGTCATCCGAGTTCCTATACGGATTCTTTTTCTCATTGCTATTGACCAAGTATTCTAGCCTCTCCAGTAGTCCTTGAAAGTGTAATTCGAGTTTTGCCATGTTATTCCAATTAAGATAACGAGAGGCTTTGAACATAGTTTGTGCTAATTCTACCATCTTCATACAAAGTTTAGTTCTCTCAATTTCTAAGTCTGCTCTTGGATAGTTCTTATTCATTTTAACTATCTGGGGTCCTTCCTTTAATCTAGCTTGATATGCACGAAACATCATGTCCAACTCTTCTGGTATGGGATCCGCTAGAACTGATCCTGATCTCTGAGCTAGATTCTCTCAATTAGATTCTTGAGAAGTCAATTCTAAGATTTTGGCTCTAGATTCCTTGAGACTTCCTTCCAACTCAGTTATCTTTTTACTCCACTTTCTCTTAATCCTTTCTTTGGAATCTTTCCAAGATTTTGCCTTTTTATTACTAGACTCTCCAACTTCACTAATTCCGATTAATTTTTCAGGATTAAGTTGTTGGTTTTGTAAGAGCGCTTGGGCTCTTGTTATAGCTTTGATAGGCACATATGTAGGGTTGGATCCATCTACGTTATGTACGATACCTATCACGTTGATGGGTGTCACTTTTGAAGCATTAGCAAGGTTCGTGGGACAATCTTTTATGACATGCTCTTTACCACACACGGCACAAAAACCTTGTATGTTATGATATTGTGGCTGTCATATTATCGGAGGATGTGGACAATCCTTAATGAAATGATCTCCTTGGCACCTAAAGCATGGTCCTCTAGGGCTCTGTGGTCTTGGCTATCTTAATTGCGGCCACTGATTAGGGTTCGTATACATCACATTAGCATAGTCAGGTTCCCAATTGGGTTCCAATGGTGGACTATCATATTGATATGTTTCCACATGTTCTGGTGACTCTGTATAATATGTGGGTGGACTATCTACATGAGTAGAGTCAAAATTGTCGGAGTTAGGGTTACTTTCAGTGACAAGGGTGAAGAAGGCACTATAGCCCTATTGAGGTTGTATTTGACTCGGATGACATTAGCTGGTGGGGGAGGCTGCTGAGCTAAAACAGGTTGTGGTCTTTGTTGAGCCTGATAAGGATAGTTCTGAGGAGGCCTATAGTAGTGAGGTTGAGCATTGTATTGACCTTGATACCCCACTGGTTGAGGGTATGCTTGCGGGTAGTTCTGTTGTACAACTTGTTTATTGTATGGGCAATCCTGAGCCGTGTGATTCGTGTATCGTCTCTCAATTATATAATATTGGCCATTAGGGTTGGCTTGCGGTTGTGTTACGTTCGGACACACATTTGCCATATGATCACCACCACAAGTGTAACAATGCTTGTTTGTTGTTAGCCTAGGCATCTGTTTACTAGAAACTCTCTTTACGTTAGGACACACATTTGCCATATGATCACCACCACACGTGTAACAATGCTTGTTTGTTGTAACCTAGGCATCTGTTTACTAGAAACTCCTAGTTTCTTGGCCACTTTTTCTACTAGGTCTTCTATCGAGCTAGAGAGTTTTGAAGATGTTAGAGATGAACAATCTGAGTCCTTATAAACCTTTGAGAGTTCCAAATCATCTCCTAGATTGTCCTCAATGTCTATACAAATTCTTACACAGTGCTCTAGTGTTCTGGGTTCCTTCAAGTATACATAGGACCATAGTTTAGAGCTCAAGAGGCCATCTAAAAACAATGACACTTGCTTGGACTGTGAGGGTAACTCTTGCATCAGACATCTTTCAATATATTGTCTAAACCTACATCCTGCCAATCTAATTGTTTCGTGAGGGGTTTGTTTGAAGCTATGAATCAATGAAGAAGTATCATGTCTGATTCCACTTTAGAGAATTCCGTGATGAATGACTGTAACAAGTGATGGATATCCGTAAATTGCCTTTTTCGCAATGGTTGGAACCAAGTTAAAGCCATATTCTTTAATGTTAGTCCAAAAGCATTGTATTGCATGAACATGTCTTCTACTTGCTCTGTTGTTAATACTTGCTTAAACTCCGCAACATGGTCATAGGGGTCTCCTGTCCCATCAAAGTAATTTTCATTGACTTTACTAATTGAGTGGTTCTTAGTACCTTGGGGTGCTCACGTGGTCTGCGTAGAGGAAAATCATCTCTACCACCTCGCATTCTAGGTTCCCTCTGTCTTTCCAATCTATTGGTGTCCATGGTTGGTCTATCTCTCCCTATGGGGTGACTGAAACTTACTTCTGGCTTCTCTTTGTTCTTTTCTCTTTGAGTACCATGGGCTGAGGATGTTCCAGCACCCTTATGGCTCGTGTTTACATTAATACATGATGGAGGGAATACTAACTCGCCTCTCCATGTGTAGGTATTTCTAGCATGGTATAGTACTACAAATACTCGTTCTGAAGTATCATCCAAGTATACCACCTTTCCCGGTGTATCTGGGTCCTTGAATTTGTAAATCATGATGGAGCCTACCTCACTAGGTTGTTCCATTCTATTCCTCCAAAATGCTTCATCAGTTTCCTTGTTTAGGAACACTTCTATGCTTCTATTGTCGTGAGGGATCCATTCTTGGATTAATACTCTCGTCAATACAGATTTTCCCCTAGGTGTCCTGGGTTCTTCTCCTAGTGGTTCTTTTCCTTGGGTTCTCACGTCCATATCTAGCTTAACTACACCAAACTCATTTGTATGATTTGGTTGAGTACTTATGATGTACATTGTTCCTTCTTTGTCTATGTATGCGTCTCTCTCAAATTTCACTACTAGACATTCCAATCCCATGGGTTGGTCATGATTGTGCAATTGCACAACTGATCTTCGCAAACCATCCTCATAGATGCGAGCACCTAAGTGATTGGTTTGGACATATTCTAATTGGGCTTTGTAGGGTCCTTCGGGTCTTTCCATATATGCTATGTTTAACCCTCCTTTTGTTCTTTTCGTGCTAAAAGCCATTTCTAACTCACTGGTATTTGAGCCCAACTTGTAGGGGTAATTACTCAATTGTTGTGCCCATAAACGTGTAATAGTTCCTACACTTGATTCTGATGATCTAAGGCTTCGTCAGTCTGACTTACCTATATGCTTGCCCGATCTAAGGTTCATGAACTTACTTCCTGAATCACTCAATACATGCTCTAATCATCATGTTTCTTTGTTCTTTATTTCTTGTTTTGCTTTGAGTTCCTTTAGATTCTTATCTTGTCTCCAGTGTATGCATCAGGATCGACTTTTCATTGCACTTTTGAGTTTTTGTTCCATCAGACTTAA
>MU264425.1:0-7500 GCA_020310875.1 Ceratopteris richardii
TTCCATTAAAATGTATCGCTTCTCTTGCTGTGTCATAATGGATGATCATCATCCAAGAACCATTGATGTCAAAGATAAACGTTTTTTATTGAGATTCTTACTTTAAATTGATCTCAACCAATCCCCATAGTGAGAAAAAGCATTATATCCATTACTAAATATACTTGCATGCATGAAAACCATAAAAATATAATAAGATTAACTCACAGACAATTTTATATATATACATAAAACAACTACATCATTACGTGAAAAAACACCATATCCTAAAAAATTGTGTATAGTCCAAGCCACAATTCCACGAACCATAACGTGTCTTTGATTAATGCTTTTTGATACATCAATGACATTAATACCTCTCCATAACTCTTGAAGATCTTCAATGAGAGGGGCAAGATATACATTCATGTCTTTAACTTGTCCTTTTCTTGGGATTAAAAGTGAAAGAATTCGATGTTCTTTTCTAATGCTAACATATGGCAAGAGATTGTAGTTGATGACTACCACTAGCCATGTTGGCCATTAGTACTAATTTCATAAAAAATGGATTAATCCCATCTATTGCAATACCTAACTTTAGATTTTTTCGATCTTGTGCAAAATCAGTCCATCTAGAATCAATATGTTGAAAAGATACACTATTAGCTAGAAATCTCATTACTTCATCAGTATTTTTATGATCAAATCCCATGTCAAACGTTTTGATAATTGAGGGCTTTGAAACATATGTTTAATTTGTGGAGTTAATGGAAAATGTCTCAATGCCTTTTTATGGGATTTTACCCTCTTCATCCTTATATCAAGGAGATTCACATTTTGGACATGTCAAAGAGTCGCCTTATTCACCTCTACATAAAATACAATCCTTAGGACATGCACGTATGCAATGATGATCTATACCAAGATTGTTGATTATCTTTTTCATTTCATCATGTGATGTAGGAAGAATATTGTTGCTTGGTAAAAATTCTCAAATAGTAACCTACAAGTTCATTAAAAAAAATATTATGAATGAAAACAATTAATAAATAAATATGTGTATGTGTATGTGTAGGTGTATGTGCATGCGTATGCGTACATATATGCGTATGCCTATGTGTATGGGTATGTGTATGCGTATGTGTGTGTATGTGTATGTGTATGTGTGTGTATGTGTATGTGTATGTATGTATGTGTGTATATGTGTATGGGTGTGTATGTACATGTGTATGTAAGTATATGTGTGTGTATATGTATATGTATGTATTTAATTGTATATGTACGTAGTGGGATCTTAAGTTCCAATCCCTTTGGTATCCCCTCATCAAGGTTAAAAATCAGTTCTTATCTGGCAAATCCTCCATCAAGGAATTTGGACCAATGTAAAAGGTAACAAAATTTGTGGATGCCCTCCATGGTGCAAACAATGCCTTCATGGCCATGAAGACTTGGGGCACCTCTTCTTTTCATGCCCCAAGTCTATGTCAATCTGGTGCACCGTTGGCAAAGTCATGTTGTTGCAAGGATGAATCAATTGGAAACAAGCCCTATTGGGTGAATCGATGGTTGTTCCTAAACACGGTGGAATGCTATAAAAATAGAGACCCTTTGGAAGATATGGAAAGAGAGGTGTGCCACCAACTTTGGTAGCCATCCAAAAAAATTAACGATCGAAAAATCTCTTTTCCTTTTAGGCAAAATAAATTCCAATTGTAAGAAGCCCCTGCCTTTTAAGCATCACAAGCTATTTTTTCTCGAGAACAAAAAGATTAAAAGCAATTGGGCCCTCCATGAGGGGACAAAAGTGTTATCAAGCTTCGTTCTAATGTTTTCTAGCAAGTCTTAAGGAACCCCTTCTTTGTGGGATTCAAGGGGTCCCATGGGTGCTAGGCCCATTCAGTTGTACAATTGTTCTTTCTATTATTTAAATTTGGGAGAATAGGTTACTGCCAAACTTCCTTTTTTTTGAAAAAAATAATGTTTCACATATCGAACGAGAATTAGAAGAACTTTCTCAAGCGGTCAAGACACAACCTCAACTTCATGAAGAGCAAACATACGATATCATTATCACCACACTCGACCACACATACATACACTATGCGGATTAGTCAACTTTATGAAGAGCAAGCATATGATATAATTATCACCGCACTTGACAAAACATAAATACACTATATGGATGAGGCAAAGAACACATATGAAGCTTGGAAAATTTTGGAGAACATCTTTGGTGCTGACACAAAGCACAACAAAATGAACCTCAAAATGCAATTGTATGGACGTTCACTTAATCCTAATGAGAATATTGCATCCCTTGTAAATAGGATGAAAATCATACTGATCAAATTGCATTCCCTTCAACATCTAGTGCCTGATGTAGAAAAAATAGCAATACTTTTGAAGGCTCTCCCTAACTCCTTTGTAAACATAGTTTCTATCTTGAAAGAGAAGGAACCTATTCCAACCCTAGAGGATGTGATAAAATCTTTCCAACAAGAAGAGAAAAAGGATTGAAAAACAAGACTGCCCTAGTGATATGATTCTCGCTATATCTAAGTGAATTTTTCAATTTATTTCTGATTTTCTTCTTGGTTATGGAGGCTATTGCTTGTCTGTCGAGGATACTAAATCACTTGGGGATATGTCCCATTTTACAGAGGACTTAATACTTGCCTTACTAACTGAGACTTACACATTCATCTGCAAAGTTCACAAAGTAGTTAGCAACATAGGTACTAGGTCATCCAAAAAATGGGACAAATTTATCTCAAAGATTCTAAAGGTTTCCTAATAAAAAATGGAAAGATATTTGATGTCAAAGAGCCAAAGAGGATTCTATTCTTACATGTACCTTTCATTTTTTTTGTGTTCTATTATGTCATGTACATTTTTTATCTCTTAGGTTCTTCAAGGATTAATAATGATATGCTTGTATGATTATTAACTGCTATGTTGTGAAGTTCAAGTCGGCTATACCTATTGAAGGTTGAAATGAATACGTTTTCAAATTGATTGATGTTTTTTATTCTGGAAACTGTAAACTCATGTTGGTTTTCCTTGAATTTTGATCTATAAGATGGGCAGATAGAAAGTGTTCATTCAATGCAAGTTCTTGCACTCACCTTAGCTTTTGTCACTTTGGTTTGACTTTCATAGCTACTTATGTGGAGAAATGGTTCATGTCTTCATGCCAGGATGTTGTACGTGTGTATGTGTATATATAGTGTGTATGTGTATGTATGTGTATGCGTGTGCATGTGTGTATGCATGCATACATATATTTATATGTGTGTATGTATGTGTGTATGTATATACTTGTATGTGTATATGTACATGTGTGTATATATATAAATAGATAGAAAAATAAAAAAATATACCTTAATAGTGCCAAAACATATACTTTACTCCATCCAAAATGATTTGAAGATTGAGAATGAAATATCAATGCTTTCACTATCATTTTGATAGGAACCCTCAATAAAATCTGCCATGCCATCATTATCATCATCATCATCAAAACAATCTTGTAGTTTATCTTCTTTTGAATATAGTTCTTTGAATCTTGCATATTCTACAATACCACTTTTGCATACCAACGTCATGGATGCTTCTCATAAATATGGTCTTAGTGAAACTCTAAATGGTGTGGTGGAAGATCATCAATATCATACATTGGAATCCACATACATGACTAAAAAATGTTACCATTCCATACATGAATGAAAAAAAAACCTAAAACACAAATTTAAATATATATGTTAACTCTAAAAGATTTGCAGTTAATACGAATTTTCATTTGCAACACTGGATAGGTGGACAAAAAGTTTTCATTGCTCTTAAAGGTGCTTCTAGAGGTCTACACCATCCATGATTAACTATGTATATTCATGTGTAGGTGTATGTGTGTATATTCATGTATATATGTATGAGACTGTAAGTGCATGTGCATGTGGATGCATGTGCATGCATGTGTATGTACATGTATCTGTATATATATGTGCATGTGTGTGTATGTGCATATGTATGTGTATGTGTATAAGTATTTGTTCATGTATGTATGTGTATGTGTATGTGCATGCATGCATGTGCATGTAGATATGTTTGTGCATATGCATGTGTGTATGTGTATGTGTGTGTATGTGTACATGTATGTGTAAGTGTATTTGTGTGTATGGGCCTTTGTATGTGCATGTGTGTATATATATGTGTATGTGCATGTGTATGTGTATAAGTATGTGGTATGTGTGTGTTCATGCATGAACGTGCATGTGCATGTATATGTGTATATGTGCATGTGAATTTGTAAGTGTGAGCATGTTGATTAATGAAAACAAATCAATTTAGTAGATATACAAACAATGAAAATTGTACTTACATCAATTACCCATATATTATACTGAAATAACCTGCAATAAAGAGAGAGAGAGAGAGAGAGGGGGAGGGGAGAGAGAGAGAGAGAGAGGGAGGGAGAGAAAGAGAGAGAGAGAGGGAGGGAGAGAGAGAGAGAGAGAGGGGGGGGAGGGGGGGGAGAGAGAGAGAGAGAGAGAGAGAGAGAGAGGAGAGAGAGAGAGGAGAGAGGAGAGAGAGAGAGAGAGAGAGAGAGAGAGAGAGAGAGAGAGGAGAGAGAGAGAGAGAGAGAGAGAGAGAGAGAGAGAGAGAGAGAGAGAGAGAGAGAGAGAGAGAGAGAGAGAGAGAGAGAGAGAGAGAGAGATCAAAGAGAGAGAAAGAGACAGAGAGAGAGAAAGAGAGAGAGAGAAATTGAATGAGAAAGAGGGGGAAAGAGGGAGAGACAAAGAGAAAAAAATAGTATAAGAGAGTTGAGAGCGAGATAGTAGAAGAGAGAGATGAAAAAGAGAGAGCTTGAGCTCGTATTCATAGCAAAGATATGAAACCTTGGCTTGATCTTCAGTCAAATGCATACAAATGAAAATCAAAGATCCATGCATTTCCTTTCTTATTTTTGTCAAATGTAACCATCGCATACTTGATATACACACGTCGTATATGTGATTCTCTAGATTGTCCTATGTGTGATGTTATCAAGCATCGAGAGAAATCATATAGGGATTAGCCCAAAAGTTAAAAACCTCTCCATCTTTTCTTCTATCATACATTTGTACTAGAGCATGATCATGAGTTGACAAGGGATAATCTCTAACCATGTCAATTTGTAAACCAAGAGGTAAAGGATCTCGACGAATCTTGGCTTGTAATTGATAAATGGCATGTTTGTGACATGTACAAGGAATATTAACATCATTAGTAGTAGAATCATCATCATCATAATCGAGAAAATGTTCTTGTATATTAAGTATAATTTTATTTTTATATGATTTTAAAAATAAAATAATGACTAAGAGTTAAGAAATCAATACATACCCAAGCATCATCACGTTGATCTGGTGATGGCACATGCTCAAAAATACCATAATCTGCCTTATGTTCAACACATTCTAATTGTGGACTTTGATACGTGCCATAACAAAGATTACACCAACATATAATATGCTCTTGATAGTAAACTCATCATAATTCCTATCCAAAGACACATGTGAAGTCACTGCATGGGTAGGAGGTGGTGGAGTCACTACAACATATGAGAGGAGTCACTACAACATATGAGAGGCATACTGACATTGTCCATACCGACGGTCATGCCTTGGCATCAGTATGACCATTGAAAATGGTTGAAAAAATCATGCAGGCCATACAAACCCATAGACATTTGATCATCGGTATAGCTGTTAGAAATAAGTGGCCGGTATATGCATCGAAAAAATTCAACACTAGTATAGGCTTCGATATGAGCATAGGTATGAGTGTCAATAATTACCTAGAAATACCAGGGCTCATACCGACACTGATACCATTGCTCATACCGATGTTCATACCAGCCCTCATACTGATGACCTGTTTAAACTAGACCTGAGAGCAAACATTTGACATTTGCTCACATTGTGAACTTAGTTTTTCTACTATCGAGTTTGTGTGCGTGACCTGCATTGTGAGCATATTGTTTACACACACGCACACCTCTCTCTCTATCTATACATACCTATCTCTTTCTCTAGATCTCAGATTTTGGTAAGTATCACACATACTCTAGCAACCTTTCTCTTTCTATGTGTTTTCTCTTTTCTAGTTCTCTTCTCCTTAGTTTTGCCGAAGCTTTTTGGCGTCAGCTCTTTGGAATTCCATGAAGGGCAAACGTTAAGTGGGCTTTGATGATAGTGATCGGAAGAATTACATTGATGTAAGTGATTGTTTTGTTCTCTATTGATAGAGAGAAAGAGAGAGATGAAAGAGAGAGAGAGAGAGAGGGAGAGAGAAAGAGAGAGATCTAGAGAAACATAAAGAGAGAGAGAAAGAGAGAGACGAGAGAGAGATAGAGAGAGATAAAAGAGAGACGAAGAGAGAGTGTGAGATGAAAGAGAGAAAGAGAGAGAGATAGATAGATAGATAGATAGATAGAGAGAGAGAGAGAGAATGAGAGAGAGAATGAGAGAGAGATGAAAGAGAGAGAGAGAGATGAAAGAGAGGTAAAGAGAGATACACACACATATACTCATGTATATGCATGCATACATACATTCACACATATAGACATATGCATATGCATTCATACATACAGACACATATGCATACATACATTCACACACATATGTACACACACTCACACATACACACACTCACATATACATACACACTCACATACATATTACATACACACATGCATATACATACACACACACATACACATACACACACATATGCATACTCACACACATATGCATACATACATACACACACATATGGATACACACATATACATGCATACATGTATACACACATGTATACATACACACATGCATCTTTATACATACATACACACACATATGCATACACATACTCACATACATATTACATACACACCTGCATATTCATGCATTCAAATATACATATACATACACACTCACATATATATGTACACACACACTCACATATATACATACACACTCACATACATATTACATACACACATGCATATACATACACACACATGCATACTTACATGCATATACATACATACATATACACACATATACATACATACATACATGTATACACACGTATACATATACACATGCATATGCATACATACATACACATGCATATGCATACACATTCTCACATACATATTACATACACACATGCATATTCATGCATATGCATGGATGCATGCATTCATATATACATATACATACACACTCACATATATATATACACACACACGCTCACATACATATTACATACACACATGCATATACATACACACAGACATATGCATACTCACATGCATATGCATACATACATACATACATACACACACATATACATACATACATGTACACACACACATATACGTACACACACATATGCATACACACACTCACATACATATTACATACACACGTGTATTCCTACATATGCATGCATTCATATATACATATACATACA
>MU264425.1:12500-27000 GCA_020310875.1 Ceratopteris richardii
AAAAATTTTTGTCGGAATTTTTCTAGTTTTCTAAATTGCACCGTTATGCTATCGAAATTTTTAGAAATTTCGTATGCACATGCATTCAAGTATGAATTCATGGTTAGTAAATCGATTGTTATTTTATCATATTGAGATATTCATTTTTATAATCACTTTTGGATTGCATTTAGGCTCCACAATAGACTTTAACCCTGCTTATCATTGACATTCACATTAAATTCCAGTTTTCCAGTTCCATGCATGTGTTTTTACATGGAACATGCTTATGATTGTTCAATAATGGAACATGTGATTGGCCATCAATGTCTATTTTATTCTTATCAATTGACATGAGTTTCTCATCAACTAGGGGGCATGTTATACTTTATGGAATATTGGAATGAAGGTTTAATGCCTTGAGGATTTTAATTTGTTTTGTGTTTTGATTTAGCAGGTGAAGATTCATGAGGGTGTGAATATGCATGGACTTATTCAAATACTTTTGTAAAGAAAGCAAAAGCAAAAGCAAAAACAAAAGAAAAAGCAAAAGCACGCTTTTTGAAGTGTGTCCCTCATGTATCTTCTATTCAGGACATAATAAGAAATACCTTTAAATACACATGCTTTGATAGAGTTGTCCATCAGAGTATGTGGGGGAGATTGTACCCAATTTGGTGTCATCTCTTGTCTCGTTCTATTCTCTGAGTACTTTTGTGTGATTTCTTTTGTGTACTATCCTCTGCATTCGTGCGTCTACGAGATCCGATCGTCAACAGATATAGTATCAGTGAGCTTACCGATGCTTATATTGATGCCGAGGCAAAAATAGTTCCGTGTATTTACATCGGTATAGGGGTCGGTATGCCCCTGATATGTTGTAGTGAGTACCCTCTGATTTATGAGATCTGATTATAACATAACCATATATATATATATATATATATATATATATATATATATATATATATATATATATATATATATATCAATCATGCGTGTATCTATCAAATATTAGAACTAAAAGTTTTATATATTAATAGTAAGTAGTCCTTCCACAGTTAGGAAATGGTGGTGGAGTTCCCTGTGATTGATCAGAATTTCAATGTGTAGCAAAAAAATGTACCGAATATTAATCATATGATTGTTTACATACATACACATTCACATGTACACATTTACACATACACACCTATTCACATATACAAAAATGGACATTTTGATATATAAATACATCTTTACTCATGTGTGGTGATTTGTGACTATTTTTGTGTTTATATATGTGTGTGTATATGCATGTGTGTGTATGTATATGTGTGTGTATGTGTATGTTTATGTATATCTACGTGTATGTGTATGTGTATGTATATATGTATGCATAAGTGTAGGATATACCAACTCTTCTTTTATTTCTTTTTACCATATGATATCTCTTGTTATTTCAATCTCAAACAAAAAAACTTTAAATTTATAAACATGCATAGACACATACAAACATACATATACACACATACCTACACTTATGTTGACATTTTCTTTAGATTAGAATGAAATGTTGAATAACCAAATAGTTTCTCTATTGAATTATGAAAAATTTGGAGTAATAGTGTTCAATTTGGAAAGCTTCAACACATTTCAGTTTTTTATAATTTGTATGAAACTAAAGAATGAGGTGGATTTGTCTCGTCTTTGCATGTGAGTACTAGTAAGGAGAGTATTCGTTTGGTAATAAATGCAAATGTACGATTCGATAATTCTCATGATTTGAAACATACAAAACACTTAAAAATATGATGAAAAGAGAGTATCTATGATACATGGCTGTGATTGATATTTTGGTGTGAGTGTGTTTGATAAATGAACAATGTTAGATGCATCATCGTAACAAAGTGTTAGTTGGTGATTAGAAGATTGTGTGTATTGTTAAAGTACGAAAGTAATGAATCCCTAGTGTAAATCTCAATAATTCTAGTGATACAACTAAAAAAAAAAGCCTATATGAAATATCTTTGTGCCCTTAATTTTGATCATCCAAAGGTTGGTGACCTTCATGCATGTGCCCCTAATGTTATATTTTGTGCTTGTAATTACAAAGAACAAAGTTCACTAGATTAATCATACACGTGCCCTTAATGTTATGTTCAGTGACCCAAAAAATATGATGCAATCACTGGGAAAAACATGCACGTGCCTTCACTATTACATATGCCATCGACAAAGTGAGAGGACATACCTCTTTTTATCATAAGAGGACATACCTCAAAGATGTCGTTAGTCATGCTCCAGGTAGGAGCCCATATCACCTCGAAAAAAAATATTGGGAGTCTAACTTCACATTCTCCTCGCTTATTTGAATTGAATAGGGGATTGAGATGGGTCTTACTTATGATAACTTTTTTCCAAACGAGTGTTGATAATGCTTGGTTGTGGGAAGGAAGCATAGGAAGCTATTGATTATAACCATTTTGAGATTGAGACAATGAGATCCACTCTACTTGGTGTGAAGTTTAAAATGCATAAACAAGATGGTCCAAAAAAAGCGATTGTGTGTCCAAGCCCATATAGGTTAGTGGTTGATGCTTTGAATATATGGAAGAAAGCCCTGAGTTCAAATCCTAACTGGACATATCATGAGTTCCTCAAAATGGGTGTCGACGAGTTCCCAAAATAGATGCCCCTTCCTTACGAGGTAGGTTGTATGTCTTTCCAATTTACTATACTCTCTCTAAAGAAAAAAAAAACCACTTGTGTGACGGTAGGAACTCCGAACTCACCGTACATCACCTTGACTGAAGCGGGTTTTCACTATGGCGCATTGCCAATTTGCCATTGAAGAGGGAGACGAGGAAAAAGCAGCCATGCACCTGTCATCGTAGGAAAACTCAGCTGCGCGTATTATTGAGAAGATGCACATTGAAAAGTCGCTGATAGCGATTGAGCGACGGAAACAGGTGACCGACACGGGAATACAGCCTGTACATGACTCACTAGATTTCTTATATACAGGGCTGTGGATTGCTAGTAGCTTGATCTCACGAGCTCGTCTTTGTTCGCCCTGTTTAGAAGGTGCGCTTCTCTGTCCTTCACTTTAACACTTCCATCTTCATCTTGATCGTTTTGATCAGTTCGTAGGTTTTCATGCTCATCAATTCGTAGGTTTTCAGTTTCTGACTGCTCCACTCTACGCAACACCGTCTGTAGGGATACAACGTAGGGCAGTTTTTATGCAGGGCCTAAAAATCGAACTTCAGGGATCTTACCAGTTTGTTGTTGTGTTTCACAGTTCTTCGAGTGGCCAAGTTATCACACGCAGCAGCGATGGCAGGTTCCAAGACAGTGCTGATGAGTTTTATGGTTCTCGCTCTCGTAGTCGTGGCATGTTTGCCAGCGGCCAATGGTGTTAGAGACCTTGGCGTGAGTGATGTGCAGGAATTGTCGATGGTGGAGCAGGAGCAAGTGGTGCGTGTTCAGGAGGAGGATATGGAGTCTGCGAAGCGACATTTGCTGTCCTACGATCCTTACTACAACAAGTGGTACGGTGGCAAGCACTAGAAGGAGTCTCTCTGTATATGACATCCCCGTAACCTTATCGGAAACCTCATCTAGAGGCCACTCCAAATCGATGTTGATGTGCCTTTTCTTGACCCCATTCACAGCAAGTGTTTATTTTACGCAGATGTGGGATGCTTTCTGCTGTATGTGATTGAGCAGCAGTTGCTAATAACTTATGGTGTATCACATTGTTCATATGCTAATAACTTATGGTGTATCACATTGTCCTTCATGCTAATACGATCTGAAGAACGTCTTGTTTACTTGCATGTCCTCCGTTTGTATGGACGTATGGACAAACTATTCTGTCTGTGATTTGGTTTGCTTGTCGAATATATAAAACTTGTCGAATGAGTGTAGAAATGTTTCATCACTTATCTGCGTTGCATCATGGCTGAATGATGAAGGAGCTCAATGGTTTTTCCGCCCCTTCAGAGTTAAGCCACTTCTGCACATTACACAGAGTTAAGCCACTACTCTGTCTGTGCTTTGGTTCGCTTGTCGAATACATCAAACTTGTCGAATGAGTGTAGAAATGTTTCATCACTTATCTGCGTTGCAGCATGGCTAAACCATTTGGAAGCTCATTGTTTTTTCCGCCACTTCAGCACATTACACATTGATTCACTACAAGATGATGTCCATAATGATGCTTCTGTACAATTCATGTATTGGATGATGCTTTCAACATTGAAGTTCACGAAGAACAGTTTGTCTTCTCAACATTGAAATATACAAAAGAAGAAGCTTCCATGGACCTCTTCCTTTTTTATCAGATGTCCAAACTGTAGAAATAAGCAAATTATCCTGATAGTTTGCATCATTTTCTTTAACATGTGCATCATTCTCGTTTACTTTGGATCCTCGTTATATGTGTAAGACGTGCTCAGATATGAATCATTGAAACGATGAGGTTTCATGGTAAACCATGGCCAGATTATGCTTTTACATAGCCTACAAATTTGTACTTTCCAAGAGATGAAAAAATCTGAATTCGCCAAGTCCTCACAAAATAGGACTGAAGTCTTCAATCGCTTCTTTGCTTAGGGTCAAAATACATGGAAATTTCTTGATGGTGCGCCAAGCTGATCTAAGGCGGTGACATTAGAATGAATAAATACTGAAATGTTTGTAATGTTTCAAGTCTTGAAGAGAGCCTATTGCAGTATTTTGACTTAAAAGGCTCACAAAAATTCAACTCTCAATAATTTTTTCGTGAGTGTATTTCAGGGTTACTCTAATACCTCCAAGTGCATTTGATTACATAAGCAATCAACAAATAGGCTACGAAAAATAATGAAAGGGGAGTTTTCGTGATATGAGAAGCGGAATCATAGGAGTAAGTTCAGATCGTAGGCTGAGAAGCGGAATCACCAAATTCTGTTCATAAGTTTGAGTCACATGTGAGTGATGTGGCTCACATGCAAAGTCCCTAAATAAAGCTAAGCTTGTGTCCCAACAAGAAATGGATGAATTTACTCCTTACTTGAGACACATAACTATGTGTTTGTTGGTAGGTTGAAATATATACTCTCTTCTCTTAGATCTAGACATGTGCACGTTGATACTTCACATCAAGGTATTATAGTTGACTTTAACGTTTAGTCTAACTTATCCAAGTCTACTCATTATCCCCAACAATTGGCTCTTCCTATTCCAAAACTTGAGAACAATTTCTAAGTCTTAGAGAGTTGAAAACATATAGCTAGATAAATATAGAAGGTCACATTATTCAGAGCGTCACATATGTGATTTTAAAACACGTCACATATGCGACGGTAAAAAGCATTGCATATGTGATGCTCACTAATATCACATATCCGATGGTTTAGAGGATCACATATACAACATGCACATCCCTTATGCTACAATTAATTTAACAAAAAAAAAAATGCATGGATCTTCGATCATCATTTTGCATGCATCTAAACGGAGAGCGATCTAACATTCATATTTGTGCTATGCATACAAGCTCGAGCTCTCTCTTTCTCAATCTCTCTCATCTACTCTCTCTCTCTCTATTGGAGGTTATTCAAGAAGTTCACCGAGCATAATATATGGCTAATTATTATAAGTAAATTTTTCATTGTTTGTATGTCATACACACGCATACGTATACACATACACATACACATACATATGCACATACACATACATATGCACATACACATACATATGCACATACACACATATACACACACATACACATACACATGCACATACACACACATATGTGCATACACACATAAACATACACACACATTCACATACACATACACACACATTCACATACGCATACATGCATATGCACAAACATATGTACATGCAAATGCATGCATGCACATAAACATACATATAAACACATACTTACACACATACACATACATATGCATATACACACACATGCACATATATATACACATGCATATGCACATGCACATGCATGCACATGCACATGCACATGCATGCACATGCACATGCATGCACATGCACATGCACATGCATGCACATGCACATGCATGCACATGCACATGCACATGCATGCACATGCATGCACATGCACATGCACATGCACATACACATGCATGCACATGCACATACACATGCATGCACATACACATGCATGCACATGCACATGCATGCTCATACATATACATATGCATATACACACATAGACATACACATGCACATGCACATGCACATACACATAGAGATACACATAAACATACACATACACATACACATACACATACTCATAAACACATACACACATACCCATACACCCACATATATACATATACACATACATATACAAATATACACATACACATATACACACATACATGTAGTTACACAAATATAAATATACACCTATATGTGCATACATACATATCCACACACAACTACATGCACATACATACATATATATAAACACAAAAACACATATATGATATGAATGAATTATAAAATTCAAGTAATAGATCACATGTTAAATATAAAATATAATAAGAATCATTAGAACATTTCAATAATATAACTGACACCATAAGACACTCTAAAATTATTGAAATTATGAACTCACACCATATACACAATTAAAAACATAATTGGTATGAGCATATATATATATATATATATATATATATATATATATATATATATATATATATATATATATATATATATATATATATATATATATATATATATATATATATATATATATATATATATATATATATATATATATATATATAAACATAAATAACTAAAACATATAAAACAACAATAAAAATAAAAATAAAGTATATCAAATTTAACAATACTCATAAAATCATCTGCATGAGCTTGCATGTGCTCACTCAAATGTTGATATCCACAATATGTAGTGAATTCGATTTCCTTTTTTGTAAGATAACGACCATAATCATTCCATTGCATTGAAACAAATAAAAAAGATTAATGATTGGTGTTTTAAATAAAATAGAAAATATAGTTTCAATAATACATACACTTACAAATGTAGCAACAAAACTGTGATGGCCCATTTGGCCTAAGCACGACGTATGACCTGACTCAACTCTATTCTTTGCAGTAGCCTATGTCTATTTAATGAAATAGGGGTTTATAGATTAAATGTGAAATATTTATAAAACATATGAGAACTATAACTCACAATAATATAAACTATTTTACACACTTTTTGTTGAGAAAATAATTCCTAAAGATGTAGGTGTCTCTAAAAATATTGCCATGTCTCAAGTGGTATGTCAACTTTTCTTTTATTTCTTTCTACCATAAAATATCTCAAGTTATTTCAATCTATAGAAAAAGGGATTATTATAAAAAAAGAACTTTAAATTTATAAACATGCATACAAACATACAAATACACAAGTACAAATACACACATACATACACATACTCATGCATACACATACACATACATACATAAACTTAGATATACATACATACACATACATGCACATACACATACACATACATATACATACACATACATATACATACACATACATATACATACACATACATATACATACACATACATATACATACATATGCATACCCATACACACAGATACACATGCACACACATATATACACACATATACATACACACAAACATATACACATACATGAGCATGAAAATAGTCATGAATCACGACACATGAGTAGAGATGTATTTATATGTCAAAATGTGTATCTATGTATATGTGAATATGTGTGTATGTGTAAATGTGCACATGTTAATGTGTATGTATGTAAATAATCAAATTATTAATATCTAGTACCTTTTTGCTACACAATTAGATTATGATCGATCAGAGGGAACTCCACCACCGTCTCCTAACCGTGTAAGGACTACTTACTATAAGTATGTAAAACTTTTAATTCTAATATTTGATAGCTACACACATGACTGATATTCGATATATAGGAACCATTGTTGATATCTATAAAATATCCTTTTGTATCTTGAAATAGGTAAAAGACATTATATTTTTTATGATAAAGTTTATTATTTTTTTAAGCACATAATAATGAAGTTTTGTTTTTCTATAGTTTGATAGGTAATTTTGAAGGTTATATGGTTTTGCACCGAGTACAAATGCAATAGTTCCACATTGAGAAGGGAATTATCTCAATTTTCAGCAATTGAATCTTCAAAAATAATGTGATTAACTAGAGAATCATATATTGTTCCTAGGCATATTGAACAAGCATTTTTTATAAAAGCCTTGATGCTCATCCTTAATGGCAAGTCATTCATGTTCAACCTAGAGGTCGGTCATTATTTGACAACTTTATGGTTAGAGAGATCGAAGAAAGTCAAGTTTATGATTCATCATCAAATATTGATTTACCGGCATTTGAAAGAGAAATAAGAATCATTTCACATGAGAACGATAACAATCTACTTGATGCGAATCATAATACTCTATGTGCCAATTCTATAGATGATGAAGAGGAACTACTATAAATCGATATTAGTCCATCAATGGATGATGTCATTTATGAGAACAAATACTTAACAATAGAAGAAATAACATAAATCAATAAAGATAATGAAGATGAGACTACATTGATGTCTTACCAAAATGATGGTAATAATCAAAACATGTGATTAGATTAGAACTGTAGGTTAGAACATTATGATGAAGGAAAGAGGTTAAGTTTTGGCCAAAGATCTATATAGTTTTGTAACTCTAGTTAAGATTGTTAACTTGAATCATTTGAATGGGTATCAAGCAATAGATTATCCTTTATCAAATGTAATATGAGGAGAATACCACCACAGAGATGAGAACAGGTCCTTTAAGTTAGAACGTGAAGCTCACGGGTTTGCCTACAATTTTGTATATAGGTTTATTTTCAAGGACTAAAATCTCTCCCATGTATGTATGCATTTGTGTGATACGTGTCTATGTATATGCATATGAGTGCAATCTATACATGTGTATATTCATGAATATGTGTATTCATGTGTGTTATACGTATGTATATATATTATTATGCACATGTGTGTTTCATGTGCATGTGTGTGATATATGTCTAAGCATATGGATATGAGTGTGATATATGCATGTGTATGTATGCATATATATATATATATATATATATATATATATATATATATATATATATATATATATATATATATATATATATATATATATATATATATATATATATATATACATACATACATACATACATACACACACATATATATGTGTGTGTGTGCATATGTGTTTCATGTGTCTGTATGCATGTGCATGTGTCTGATATATGCATGTGTGTTTAAACTATGTATGCATGTATATGTATGTATACATATGTGTATGTATGCATGTGTGTGTGTATGTATCTATATATGTATTATGTTCCTCGTTGATTCGAGTAGCTATTTATCGAGAGGCATAAGGTTGGGAGGAGTGACATCTCTCTAGTAGGAGGTGGAATCTTTTCACAAATAAATGCACAATGAAATCTACACCAGAGCATGCTACATTTGTATATATGTATATTTGTATACACTTTTTTGTATATTTATATACCTAGATACTTATTCTATTTACTCTCACTTCTAGATTCTATAATTGTGTGGTCCTCATCGATTCAGGTAGGCAATGATTTCTGTTCAATGTAGGTGATGCATCTGCACTTGAAGGCAAGGTTATTGAAATCAACATATACAATAATAAGAAGAGGACTAGACACAATGTGTGTGTGTGTGTGTCTATGTCTCTATGTGTATGTGTGTCTATGTCTCTATGTGTGTGTGTATACATATATATGTGTGTATGTGTTTGTGTGCGTGTGTGTTTGTATATAATATAATATATATATATATATATATATATATATATATATATATATATATATATATATATATATATATATATATATATATATATATATATATATATATATGCATGATGAGTATGTATCTATATCTGTATTATGGTGCTTGTGATTGGAGTAGCTAATGATTTGTGTTTAATGTAAGTGATGCATTTGCAATTGAATATAAGTTTATTGAAATTGATGTATATAATGATAAGAAGAGGACTAGACAGAATGTGTATACACATATATATATATATATATATATATATATATATATATATATATATATATATATATATATTAGCATGATGTACATGTATCTATATATGTATTACGATCCTCGTTGATTTGAGTAGCTAATTATTTGTGTTGAATGTAAATGATGCATTTGCACTTGAAGAGGAGATTATTGAAATCAATCTAGATACACACATAGACATAGAGAACCACACACAGACACACAAAAATGTATATATGTGTGTGTGTATATCTATGTTGATATGCACACATAGACACACACACACACACACACACACACACACACACACATATATATATATATATATATATATATATATATATATATATATATATATATATATATATATATATATATATATATATATATATATATATATATATATATATATATATATGTGTGTGTGTGTGTGTGTGTGTGTGTGTGTTTGTGTGTATGTGTATGTGTATATATATGTGTGTGTAGATATATGTTTGTGTAGATATATGTGTGTGTATATATATGTGTACACACACACACACACACACACATATATATATATATATATATATATATATATATATATATATATATATATATATATATATATATATATATATATATATATATATATATATATATATATATATATATATATATATATGTATGCATGCATGCATGCATGTATGTATGTATGTATGTATTTATGTATGTATGTATGTATGTATGTGTATGTATGTATGTATGTATGTATGTGTTGGGGGATTCTTTGACAAGAAGGAGTTTGAGGGTTTGTAGGAGAAAATGAAAAGACCAAAAGAGAAAATACACCTTGGAAGTTTCTGCCGTTTGATTACAATAAGAAAAGTACAATGTTTGAATTACAAGATACACCAATACCTCTGTGCACAATCCCACAGAGTGCCCAATTACAAGATATCCAAGATTCCAATGTCCTCTTGCTGCCGACCTCCTCTGCAACAGACCTCCACCTGCTTCAAGCTTCTCCTTGTGCACACCTTGCACCAAGCTTCCACAAAGGGGGGAGGAGTGAATACCTGCTGTCGGCAAGCGTACACTGCCAAAGGACCTTGAGATACTTGGGGGAACTCTAGCTTAGCACACCTCTGCACCAAAATCCTTGGTCACTCTCTATGCACCTTGCACTTCCACCTCTGTGCGACGTACTCTGGTGTCTCTTGCACTTCCCTCTCTTGCTCCACTTAGCCTATGCCCTCTTGCTTACTCTAACCTTGGTCCAAGAATGGCTCTTCCTTGATTTTAGTGTGCCGATCACGTACGCTCCTAACTGCAAGTGAATCTTGGTGCTCACTTTGATGTCCCAAGATGGCTCTCACAAGTGGCAGCCAACTACTCACTGTTTTGTCCTGTAGTGACTTTAGTCTAAAACCAAAAATTTTAATGGGGGGCCATACTTTCGCCTGTGCGTACACTTTGCCGCTTCACATGCCTTCACATTTCCTTTTAATTCTTCACTTTTGCACATAAGGGGGGTTCACCTGAACCTTCCAAAACACTTTAAAACACACTTTGAACCTTAGGGAAATTAGAGAAAGTACCTCTGCAACCTGCAACCTATTTTCTCCAATTTACCCTTTGTGGACCATTCATTGTGCACTACCTGTGCACTTTGACACCTGCACTTACGCACTTCGACTTTGCACCTGTTGACTTTGACCTTGACCTTGTTGACTTTGACCAGTTGACTTTGACCTTTGACTTTGACTGCAATTAACTTTGACCACATGACTTTCATGGGCTCAACAGTTGCCCACCACCTAATGTGCTCTCCGTCCCGGAGAGCCATAGCCAAAACTCTGAGCATACAGGCATCTGGAAAATAGGACTGTATGGTCGCAGGCTGCCGGGTGAGGCGAAAAGAAAAATGGGAGGGCCTTTATATAGGGGGGGGGGGGGGGGGGGGGGGGGGGGGGGGGGGGGGGGGGGGGGGGGGGGGGGGGGGGGGGGGGGGGGGGGGGGGGGGGGGGGGGGGGGGGGGGGGGGGGGGGGGAGGGGGGGGGGGGGGGGGGGGGGGGGGGGGGGGGGGGGGGGGGGGGGGGGGGGGGGGGGGGGGGGGGGGGGGGGGGGGGGGGGGGGGGGGGGGGGGGGGGGGGGGGGGGGGGGGGGGGGGGGGGGGGGGGGGGGGGGGGGGGGGGGGGGGGGGGGGGGGGGGGGGGGGGGGGGGGGGGGGGGGGGGGGGGGTGGGGGGCATATATATATATATATATATATATATATATATATATATATATATATATATATATATATATATATATATATATGTATATATGTTTTTTTTTTTTTTTTTTTTTTTTTTTTTTTTTTGGGAACCCGCAAAGTCTTAGGGGGCTTTTTTTTTTTCTTTTTTTTTTTTTTTTATTTAATAGAGTTTTTAAATAGCCCAATTTAGAGAAAAAATCAATGAAAAAATCTGAAAAAATTGCCGAAAATTGGCCAAAAATTCTAAAAAAATTCTGAAAAAAATTCTGATGAAATTTTCTACATGTTGAGCCTAAAATCCTTCATCAACCCACAGAGACCCTCCATTTATGCCTCAAATTGGGCAATAAAAAGACATCGGAAAGGGATAAAAATGCTAGAAAAATGCTAAAATTGCTAGAAAATTCCCAAAAAAGAGCTTGCTTGGCCGTGGTTTGAAATATCTTCTAGGTTTTCTAAAAACACCAATAACAAAGATGAAAGTGATAAGGAAAACTACTAAAACTGAGCAAAATATGATGAGAAAGTTATGTACAACCTGGACATATTTGACAGTTCCAGGTGATCCATACGTCATTAAGTGTGTTGATGATAGGCCTTCAACCTTGAAATGTTGACAGTGGCAAGGCCTCTCCTTTCAGCGTCTCTAACTCCACAGCACCCAAGTTAGCATTGTTTGACTCTATAAGGTCTTCCCAATTGGAAGCCATTTTCCTCTCAGTTGTGTATGAAGGTTAGGTCTATGGAGAAGAACCAACATGCCTGCTTCAATGTTGTTGTTCCACAGGTGTCTATCATGTGCCTCTTTCCTCTTCATCTGAGTCGATCAATTGTTTGTTGCTAGGAGACGAATCTCCTCCACTTTATGTAGGGCCTATTCTCTGAGAGATATCACAGTCTTTTTTGCCTGCATGTATGCTATCTTAGGTGAGCCATGTAAAAATTCAAAGGGCTCAATGGGCAATATTCCATAAACAGTTGAAATGGAGAATATCCTGTGGCCTCTTGTAAGCTAACTGTATGCCCATAGGGTATTGATAAGCAATGCCCCAGGAAGTGGGTTGTAACATACATTCCTTCTTTAACATTGAGATCAAAACTTTATTTGTCGATTCCGCCTGTCCATTGGCTCTTGGATAGTAAGCACAAGAAGTCCTATGTAGAATTCTATACCTGTTAAAAATCTCCTGCAGGACCTTATGACAAAATGTGTACCTTGATCTGTACAAATTTCAAATGGGCATCCAAACCTGCAAATGATGTTACTATAAATGAAATCGGCAACAGTTTGGGCAGTGCAGTCGGGGGAAGCAATAGCTTCAGCCCACTTGGTCGGCATAATCGGTAGCTATCAAGAGATATTTCTCTCTTTTTGGAATCGTCGGAGGATAGATGGGCCCTACAAAATCCAGCCCCCACTTTTCAAATGGTTGCCAGGAAGTGGAAACAATCAAGGGGTTATGTCTCTGCGTTGTGGGCTTAGGTCCACACCTCTGGCAAACATCACATGCCTTTCCCCATTCATCTGCATCCTTAAATAGTGTAGGCCACCATAGACCAGCATCTAATATCCTCTGACTCATAATATGCCCTGGAAGGTGCCCACCACCTGGTCCTTCATGTGCAGAGTGAAGGACTTTCTCACTTCTTCTTCCTCCAAGCACTTCCTAAGTCTGTCATCCTTTCCCTGTCTATATAATTGATCTTCCAGGAAGGTGTATGGTCTGCTCTTGAGTAGCAATCTCTTCCTTTGCACGGCACTAGCCTTTCTGGATACATCCCTGTTTTAATGAAATTCTTGATATCATAATACCAACCTTGGGCCTGGACAGCAAACAGATGAGCATCTGGAAAATCATCATTGATTCCACTAACTTGCTCCATCATGTTGATTCTGGAAAGGTGATCCGCCATAACATTCTCTTTACCTGTCTGTGGACCACAGAAAAATCGAACTCTTGGAATAACAATAACCACCTCCATATTCTACCAGTGGTGTGGTTGTTGAGCAAGTACTTGAGAGGTTGGTGGTCAGTTATAATAACGAATTTTACTCCCAACAAGTAATGACGAAATTTTTGGACCGCAAAAACCATTGCTAAGGCTCCCTTTCAGTGGT
>MU264426.1:0-26985 GCA_020310875.1 Ceratopteris richardii
TACCAAGAAGCGAGATCTAAAGAGAGAGTGTGTGTGTGTGTGTGTAGAGAAGGAGATATGTGTGTGTGTGTGCACATCACAATGCAGGTCACAATTTAGTTCGCATGCGCAAGTTCTATAGAAACAGTGCTCAATTCAAATGATGTGCAAGATGTCCAATTTTTGCTCTCGGGTCCTCTGTATGTTTTAAACGACGCCGTCAGTACTGGCATCCATATGAGCGTCAATATGAATGCTGGTAATCCCAAGGAATTAATGATGCTCATATCGATGCTCATATTGATGCTCATATCGAGGCTAGTACCGATGTCAGTATTGACATTAGTACTGTTAAACGTGCAACTAACCGTCAGAGATGCGTTTAAACAATTAGTGGGTTCTTGGGAGTGGAAGGGGTCTGTTAAACAGAGGCCCTATGCTTGGTTTCCCAAACTAACCACTTCACACACAGTGATATACTAATGCTCAAGACTCTATCAAGAATCTGTTACACTTACAATCTTACAGTACGCAATCAAACTCTTCCAAAGTTTACCGAACACACACTAGCTAATGCTCTCTTCTGCGTACAGCGCAAGAACTAGTCAGTACCGTAATGCAGAATTACTTGATTAACTCAAGCACTATCCCGAACACAAACTACTTGTAACAATAGAGATAATAACAGTGACTTAATCTTTACCAAACAGGTACAGATAATCAAGTAGGACAGCAGACGCAGAACGATTCAGGATTCTCAAACACGCAGTGCTAAAACTATCATTACTAGAGTGTAGACTTCATCAAACAACTTACAGAACATCAAAAGATGGAGAGATACCACAGTACACGAAATTAGCAGAACAATCGCAATAGAAACTTCGCAGAACAACTCGCCCAGACAAACAGTCTGGCGATCTTTTGGACGTCGTGGTAATTCACCAACCGAACAGGTATTGATAACAACAAGGCAGAGATGAGAACAAGGTACTCAAAATGACGCAAACACACACCACAGTAACGTGCAGATCAATCACCCAGACAGACAGTCTCGTGATCCCAACTGATCATCACCGAGCGTCTCTTTTTCATTCATTTATATAAAGATACAAACATCTTTGTAACAACCTTTCGTACGTGCGGACTAGAAAAAGATTCAGTTTTTACACTTGCCAATTCGACGGCCGACTAACACTGGCACGCACCTACAATGCCTTCTAAATACATCGATCTGGCTAATCTAAAAGTCCAGGAAATTTTCTTCTTTAAGGCTTCTAACATTTGTTTCAAAATATCTGGTTCTACTAATTGGGCATCTGTTCGTACAGAACTTAAAGAAATGACTTCGGTCATCAAAATTTCTGCTTGTGTCTCCAGAAAAGCTTCCTGTAGATAAAAATCGTTTGATAATGCCGTGTCACGAGTTACCTTCATATCTGCAATCTGCTTATTTATTTGAGCTGATCTTTCTTTCTGTACATCCAGCTGATACTCCATTCTTTCTATCTCTTGATTCTGAAACTCGATTGTTTTGTAATAGGCATCGTGCTCTCGGCCGGTACTTGCGATGTCTTTTTGTAATTGTGCTTCCCTGATCAATTTACATTTAAGAATATTGTTGATGTCGGATAGATCAATCTTGGTTCTTTGGATTTCGTAATCAGTCTTCTTAAGCAAATCTGCCATCTCTTGTCTTTGCTGTATTGCTTCATGTAGCTGTTGTCTGGTTTCTTCTAACAGATTCCCTAAAGCTACTCGTGCATCTTCTTTATCCTGGACTGACTGCTTCAACTTGACTAATTCCGCATCTGCAACACTTAGTAATTCATCTTTCTCTTGGGCTCCTGTCAGGGCCGCATCTCTTTGATTAATAATTATTTCCTGTTCTACAAGTCTGGCCTGCAACTCCTGAATTTGTCCGTTTAACGCATGATTTTCTGCCTTGACTGCCTGTAATTCTTCCTGGAGAGGAGTGATGTCTGCCTCCAGCACATCAACTTTGTGTTGAAAGTCATCTCGGATAGTATCTGTCACTTGCTTCATTTGTGCAGGTAGTTGTTGTGAGAAGTGGATCAACATTTGACCCATGGAAGCTAACTCAGAAAATAAGGGAATTGAAGGAATTGGAGGATGAGAACGGGGTTGAGATGAAGAAGCGGTGAGGAGCTGCTGGGAATTCGGTGGAGAGTAATTTGGTGATGAGGATGAAGAAGCAGTGGGTTTGTTGGGGACCATGGGTGGAATAGGAATAATGGGTTCAGCTGGAGGTTCGGGTGGATGAGTAGGAAGAATAGTAGTTGTGTTGATTACCTTTTCGGTTATTGGTTGTGTAGCGTCATCAGGGCCGGTAGCTGTAGACTCCACTGCTTTAAGCAGTTCTTTGAAAACCTCTTTAATGATATGTTCTCCATCCTCTTGCTTTTCCTGCTCAGATTGCTGTTGAGATGCTTCTTTTGACGAACTTGTTTCAGATTCGGTGGTAGCATCCTGTTCTTGTTGCCTTTCTGAAGAAGATTGGGTTGATGATTCATGATGCATTGTTGTTGCGGTGTCATGGAAGGTTTCTTCATCCTGTCCTTCTTCTTTGTCATCTGCTTAATCATTGGTGACAGAGCCTTGTACCTGACTATCTGATGAACTAATTATGATTCTTTTCCGGCGGAGAAGGTGGAAAATCTGTTCGTCCTCTTCTTCATCATCATCCAAGATTTGTGCAAACTCTTCATGGTGCAGAACGGGTCCTCGGGGTGGTGGTTGTGCTGCTTGGAGTACCGAAAATAGGAAACTGAGAATGTGCGGTAACCTCGATCGTGGCATATCTCCCTTGTTGGCCTGTTTGATGATTGAAACGCATTCCTTGTGAATGCGGCAGAAAAAGTATGAGGCAAAATTTATAGGTTCTCTAGCAGCTAGATCGATGGCGGAGTAAAAGGGGCGAGATATTCCATATGTGCGCTTTTGCAGGTTTAAGATGGCAACTAAAAATTGGAGTGCTGATCTCTCAGGCTCGGGGCAACAGAGGATTGCATATTCATTGGATGAGTGTCTAGGGAATAATTTGTTCATTGTGGCAATCGGCATATTAGGGCCATTTTCCCTACCTTGCAGAGAGATCCGGAATGCATTAGAGAAGGTCTGGAGAGTGATTACGGTACGAGATGGAAGGGAAGTGATAGGCCAACTCTGCTGTGTAGTAGGTGTGGCAGCGATGGCGGCGATGATTTGTGCGTAGAAAGGGTGGCAATCCATTGAATGCCAAGGCAATTCAGCGAAATTGGCCAACCCGCGGACGCGCAGGAGCTCACCTACATCAGCAGGGAGTCCATCACGGAAGGCGGCGAAGTTTGCAAGAGCTTCCATGATATACAGACAATAGCAAGCACGAAACACAAGCGCACAGGGTATACAGATAGCACAGACACACAGAGCACGCAGACAACAGCGATTAACAGCGAAACAAAAAAGGTTAAGTAGATGCTTTGCAACGGGAAGCCATCAAAATTACTAATCATCGCACGACATTGAGATGATAACCTCATAACTTCGGTGGGCGTGCATGAGCAGAATCGATAAGGCAGGGCAGCTGTTAATCATAATTAGGTATCAAAACGAGGATATTTATAGACTTATTTTATTAAGCTCTTAAAAACAAAAAGAAAAGAAAGGAAAAAGAGAAAATGAAAAATACGCGGTCAACCGCGAAACGTTTTAGTGCGGATCAGATGCTTGCTGGTACGGTCGCAACTTTGAACCATTTATCACCTTCGAAAGAGGAATGCCAGTCAAAGTAGCCAACCGAAAAGTGACTGGGCCCACCTGTTCAGAAATCTGGTATGGACCAAACCATCGTAACTTGAATTTTCCAGCAGAGCGATTCGATTTTGCATTGTAAAAGAGTACAAGTTGCTCCACCGAAAAAACTGGAGTTTTCAGATATCGATCATGTGTTCGAGCTTGTCTTAATTGTACTTCCTGAATAGTCAGAAAACTTTGCCATCGATGCTCATCCAATTTTCTGAGTGTATCCAATCGAAATGACAGAGATTCTTCAGGTAGTAGTTTCTGAGTGATGGCCACACGTAAACTTGGCACAACAATCTCCATTGGTGCTATGGCTTCCAGTCCGTAAGCCAGTTTGAAAGGTGTTAGTCCTGTTGCTACCTTATAGGTAGTCCGGTATGCCCATAGTACTGCAAGTAATAGTTGATCCCACCTTTCCGGTGATTCCAGAATCAGTTTTCGAAGCATATCCAACAAGGTTTTGTTTGTACTTTCAGCCAAACCATTGGCACGAGGATAATAAGGAGAACTGAATTTATGCATTATCTGAAAAGAATGGGTGAGTAATTTCATTAAGTTGTTAGCAAAATGCATGCCTTGATCTGTAACAAGCTCCAGAGGTAAGCCATAACGCGGGAAAACATCCTTCATTAGACACTTTGCCACTGAAACAGCTGTGGCGGACCTTAAAGCCCATGCTTCTACCCATCTGGTAGCAAAATCTATACATGTTAGAATATAACGATTATTACTGAGTATGGCTAGAGGTGTAATAGGTCCAATAAAATCTAGGCCCCACTTCTGAAAAGGCTCCAACAGCAAGACAGGTTGGAGAGGGAAAAAATGGCGTTGTAGAGGCTATCCAGACCTCTGACAAGTATCACATTGTTTGATAAACTGAGATACATCCCTGTACATAGTAGGCCACCAAAGTCCACTTTGCAGAATTTTCCGGTGCGTTAAATCTGCTGCAAAGTGTCGGTGTGGTGTCATCTACACCGACCGGAGCTTCACCGGAATCTAAGCAAGAAAGGAAATCTGCTAAGGCATGTGAGCTCCTGGGCCGATGGATTACTTCAAAATCAAACTCTTGTAAAAGTAGAACCCAACGCGCTAATCGACCACCTAAATGCTACTGTCGTACTAGATAAACAAGTGCAGCATGATCTACATGAAAAGTAAATTTGCGGCCAAGTAAATAATGCCTGAATTTCTTTACAGAATATACTAAACCCAGACATTCTCTTTCAGTTACAGAGTAATTCTTTTCAGCAGGAGCAAGCCTTCGACTTGCATAGTAAACAGGTTTGAACCACTTATCAGTTTGTTGCATTAACACACTTCCAATGGCTATATCTGATGCGTCTACAAAAACATGAAATGGACGTTCCCAGTCAGGTGGTTGTAAAATTGGGACCTGCGTTAATAAACATTTTAGACGATCAAATGCTGTTTGACATTCCTGAGTCCAATCAAACTGTTTAGGAGTACTCGTGATTAAACGACTGAGTGGAATGGCTAAATGAGCGAGCCACCGTAAATGACGACCATGCCATCTCACTTGACCCATGAAACGCATTACTTCCTTTGGTGTAGTAGGTACAGGTGCTTCTAACATAGCTGCAACCTTATCTGGATCGACTTGAATACCTTGTGCAGAGACAATATGGCCAAGTAACTTTCCACATGAAACCGCAAACACAGATTTGTTTGGGTTTAGGCAGAGTCTGTATTCTCTGCATTTCTCAAAGCAACACCGTAAATGGAACAAGTGTGCTTCCATCTTACCAAATAAAGATAATCATCAAGATATACTTGCATAAAGGAGGTAAGATAAGGGGAGAATATTTCCTGCATACACCTCTCGAAAGTGCTGGGGGCATTTCTCAATCCAAACCACATAACAATACAAGCAAAAATACCCCAATTGGTAATGAAAGCGGTCTTTGGAATATCTTGTTCAGCCATTCTGACTTGATTGTAACCACTGTAACCATCCAAGAAAGAGTACATTTCATGTCCTGCTACTCTGTCAAGCATCGTGTCAAGAAAAGGTAGAGGAAATGGATCAGGCACTGTAGTTGCATTCAATTTCCGGTAATCCACACATATTCGCAGTTGCTTATTCTTTTTAGGGACGATAACAATGGTTGATATCCACTCAACATGCTCTACTGGCACAATGAATCCAACTTTTAATAACCTATCCAGCTCTGCCTTTACCTGTGCTGCATAATTTGGATTCATCTGGTAGTTGGGTTGTTTGATTGGTTTTGCTTCCGGCTTCAGCATGACCCTATGTTGATAAATGTGAGGGTCCAAACCTTTCATGTCCTTGTAATCCCATGCAAAAACATCAGAGAATTCTCGAAGTAGCTTGATTAAATCTGCTTGAAACACTTCAGGTAAGCTTTCCTTTATCTTGACAAGACGTGGATTTTCTTCATCTCCTAAATTATAGGTGATCAACTGATCTTCTGGAACATAGAATTGTCAGGACCTTTCTGTATCATCAGTTGGTTTTAAAAGTTGTTGTAGATCAGCATCATTTATAGAAGTAGTATCTTCTGTCTTGTCTTTTGCGGTCATAGGTATCACCGTACAAACTGACGGATTCCAATTATCTACAACAGATTGTAGATCAACTGTTCCTAGGGAGATCAAATCAATATTATTCTTCAAAAACTCTTCTTCTTCATTATCTGACAAACCATCTAACATATGAACTAGTTCTGCAAAATAAGGTCTAGCATGTAATTCACAAGGCTGGATAGCATCTAACTTGACAACATATTTACGATTATTGTCCTTGAAAGTGAGTTCCTGTGCGGACCAATCTTGTATCACCTTGGCTTGTTTCAACCAAGGACGGCCGAAAAGCAGATTATAATCCAAGCTAGACTCTGGTAGTTCTAAGACGATAAAAGTCATCTTAAATGTTGTACCTTGCAAAGTTATGGGAACATCTCGTACTAGTCTTACTGGATGGACTCTAGACTGGTCAGCCATCCTTACAAAAAACTGGACAGGCTCAATTTTCATCCATCCTAACTTTTTACACAGTGCGGCAGTAGCAATGTTTACACCAGACCCTCCATCAATTAGTACTTGATTAATTTTATGATTTTTGTACCATACCGTAATTAATGGGACCAAAAGATCCACTGTAGCGTCAGTTTCTGGTTGTACTGTTGCCGTTGCTAGAATGCAGGCAGACTCAGTACTAAACTATTGCTGGAATTGTTGACAGACTCCTGGTACTAGTGCAAGTAACTGTCCAAGAGGAAGAGTAATGAACGCTTTAGATAAGATTTCCCATGCTTGATTTACTTGACCTGTACCTTTCACTGATTCTGAAGACGATGCATCGGTTACTGGAATTGACTCTTGCTCCTGTGCAGTTTCCTTTGACAGTGGAACTTGTGTCACCGGAATAGGATCTGGGAACACTGGAGGTTTTGTGGTGGTCCACTGACTAGCCTTGTCATATGTTCTTTGTTGTTCTTGGATGCCTGGTTCAAATATTTCAGCTGCTGGTTGTAACGGCCTACCGGATATGGTCTGAACTACTGCAGCTTGTGTTTCTATTGGTGTGATATGAACCATATTAGTCATTGGATTCTGACGTTCTTTTTTCCTCTTATCATATTCTGCTGCATCTTACAAAATCTTCGAATGTGTCCTATTTCACCACAGAAATGACAATGAGGGGGTGGCAAAGCATTATCTTCTTGTGTGGACCTGTTTGCCAGCGGTTTGCATTGTAGTTATTATTTCTCTGTCCTCGATAATTTCGGTAGCCTTGTTGCTAGTTGTTTCTCATTTGAGGAGGTACATAGTGATTGGCAGGCTGCCCCGGTTCTTGTATAATTGCATTAACTGTTGCTGTTCCCTGCACTTTGGCGATTGTATGCACAATTCTCGGTGAATGTCCGGTCATATTGCAGATAGCGCAAAACAATTGGTTAAGGGCACAAGTGGTACTGGTATGCCCTGTTTCCTGCAACATTTTTACTCGCTTTTAACCATTCCAGGTCTTCTGTAAATCCTCCAACCTTGTTTTTCCAGCTGCAAAGCATTGCAATCACCGCATCTAGTGTCATAGCTCCCACACAGCGTATGATCATAATCTGTTTAAGTTGCGGAGTCAAACCCATTGATAAACCATGAGTGATAACGTCATCCAATAGGTTGGCATGTGCTAGTGGTAATTGCCTCAAATGAGTTTTGAATAGGGTGGCATATTCCTGCACTGTTTGATTCATCTTCTGTCTATTGTTTTGCAGGTAATCGAAAATTTTGGCTAGATTCTTCTTTAGCCTGAATCTCGGCAAAAATGCATCCCTTACCGCTTCATAAGTCATAAAATGATTAAAATCATATTCTGTAAGCCATCTGGCTGCTTCATTAACTAACTGGAATACAATAGCTTTATACGTCGGATCAGGTGGATGATTGAGCACTGCGTAACTTATCTCAAATGTGCGTACATGAGCATCTGGGTCATCACCTGGAAATCCACCGAATTTAGTGTACGTTACTCCTGTTGGAGTTGGCCGAGGTGGAAATAGATGTTGTTGCTGCTGCTGTGTTGTTGTTGTTGTTGTTGCCCACTCATCGTGCTGGTGGTTGTATTGTGACTATCTTCTCTGTCCCGAGGCTGAATATCTTAACCGTCGGAATCTGTATCGTCAGCCTGTGCACTCTCCGGCTTGATAATATTGTTCAGTATGTTTCGGATTTCAGCTTCGAATAAGCTACCTTCCTCCTTGATATCAAATGTAGGAAAGCTTACTCCAAATAACGGTGATTGGACTGAAGATTCACCAAGAAATGGTAAACCGTCACCGAAAAACTGTGAACTCTCTGCAACTGGTACCGAAATAACACGGAAGGTGTCGAACTTTCACCAAAGCAAGGCGCTTTTTCACCTTCACTGATTTCTTTGGCCAAGACGTTTCTATCCATAGGCAAATTCGAATCTTTGACCCAATGGTGTTAAATTAACTTCATGCTACGTCCTGGTAGACTCTTGAGGTTACTATATCTTCGACAGATTGTGCCGAAATTGCACCGGAATCTGCCAAAAATGTAGTACGTTTCCACCGGAATACTACCAAAGTCACTACTTGCGTTCTTCAATCCTTGACAACTAGGTTAGACTTATCTGCACTTCTACTTTCTGGATGCGTCCTTAGCAAATTAGGTATGCGCCCAAGACTGTTGGTTTCTTCTATGCTTTGGGTATGATTCACCGGAACGAGTAACCGGCATATACTACGTTGCAATACTTTGCGTACTATTCTTCTTTACGATCGATTCACAATCTATGACCACTTTCACAATCAATCAACGAACACTCTGGTTGTCACTTTCCCACAATTAGCTGGCAACACTCTTGATGCACATTCACACAGACAAATGGTTACAATCTGTGCACCTTCCCACAGACGGCGCCAGTGTTAAACGCGAAACTAACCGTCAGAGACACGTTTTAAAACAATTAGTGGGTTCTTGGGAGTGGACGGGATCTGTTAAACAGAGGCCCTATGCTTGGTTTCCCAAACTAACCACTTCACACACAACGATATACTAATGCTCAAAGACTCTATCAAGAATCTGTTACACTTACAATCTTACAGTACGCAATCAAACTCTTTCCAAAGTTTACGAACACACATAGCTAATGCTCTCTTCAGCGTACAGTGCAAGAACTAGTCAGTACCGTAATGCAGAATTACTTGATTAACTCAAGCACTGTCCCGAACACAAACTACTTGTAACAAATAGAGACAATAACAGTGACTTAATCTTTACCGAACAGGTACAGATAATCAAGTAGGACAGCAGACGCAGAACGATTCAGGATTCTCAAACACGCAGTGCTAAAACTGTCATTACTAGAGTGTAGACTTCATCAAACAACTTACAGAACATCACAAGACGGAGAGATACCACAGTACGCGAAATTAGCAGAACAATCGCAACAGAAACTTCGCAGAACAACTCGCCCAGACAAACAGTCTGGCGATCTTCTGACGTCGTGGTAATTCACCAACCGAACAGGTATTGATAACAACAAGGCTGAGATGAGAACAAGGTACTCAAATGACGCAAACACACACCACAGTAACGTGCTGATCAATCACCCAGACAGACAGTCTGGTGATCCCAATTGATCGTCACCGAGCGTCTCTTTTTCATTCATTTATATAAAGATACAAACATCTTTGTAACAACCTTTCGTACGTGCGGACTAGAAAAAGATTCAGTTTTACAATTGCCAATCCGGCGGCCGACCTAACAGTACCGACGCTTATATTGGCGGTGCAATGGATACTGACGATCAAATGACCGTCAATATGCATAATGAGATCTTTAGAGATATTTCCAAACGATCATACTGACGAGAGGGGGGGTGAACGTCGGTATGCCCATCAATATGTTTGTAGTGATATCGATCGTCACAAAGTATTGACCCCTCTACCCATGATGCCTCTTCAAAGACCTCAGATCATGTGGTAGATCATGATGACGAGGAGGATCATGATGATGTGGACAATCACGATTAGAGAGGGTATTGTAGATGATTGACATTTTACACTGGATGTATTATTTACATTGATACACACATGCGCACACATGCATGCACACACACATGCATGCATGCACACACACATGCATGCATGCACACACACACACTCACACACACACATATAGATATATTCTCATCCTAGTTATGTTTTTAATTATGTCTATGATACTAATTAATGGAAAAAATGTACTCATGGTTTTATTACAGTTTATATGAACATGTGATTTTTACTTTAATTGTATAATTCATTCATATTATATGTGTGTTTGTGTGTGTTGTATATATATATAATATATATATGTGTGTGTGTATGTGCATGTTACTTGTGTGTGTATATGTATGTACTATGCACATGTAGCTATATATCTATATTTTGTGTATGTGCATGTATGTATGTGTATTTGTGTATGTATGTGTATGTGTATGTATGTATATGTATGTGTGTATGTGTATATATAAGTGTATGTGTATATGTATGCGTATATATGCATGTGTATATGTATGTGTGTATATGCATGTGTATATGTATGAGCATGCATGTGCATGCATCTGCATTTGCATGCATGTGTATGTGCATGTGCATGTGTATACATATGTGTGTATGTGTATGTGCATGCATGCATGTCCATGTATGTGCATGTATATATGTTTGTGCATATGCACTGTGTGTATGTGTAAGTGTATGTGAGTATGCGAGTGTATGTGCTGTGTATGTGTATGTGTGTGTATATGTGTGTATGTGTATGTGCATGTGTATGTGTAAGTGTGTGTATGTGTATGTGCTTGCGTGAGCGTGCATGTGCATGTACCATGGTATATGTGTTCAACCCTCCTATGGGAAGCATGTATGAACCAATTTGGCAGGTTTATCCATCCAATTGTAATGCCTTCAAACCGTGCAAACCTGATGCCTTTGGGAAGCTCTTTCGTAGTGTTAGGTTTCGGGAAGCTCTTAAAAAAATGAAAATAAAAATCGAAGCTGCAAATGCTGTACGCTTCAGCTGTAAATGGACCAAATCACGGCATGACTCGTTCTGAGCTCCAAACCGCGAGCTCATGGGTGGCTGTAAGCTCTCACCGGTAATCGATCACGGCTATGGTTTTTGCTTTGCGTTTAAAGCACGTGATCGCCCCAGCGACATATTCCAGAGCGTTCGACATCCATGGCGACGGCGTCATCTTTTCAACGCGCTTATCCTTACTCTCTTGCGCTCGCGTCAGCGCAGCAATTCCGAATTTCTCGAATCCTCAACGTGAATTGCGGACTCCTCATAGCGGGTGCGCGCTTCTCCTTAGTTCCACTCACGTAAATAGCGGTTTTTTATAGTTGGATGAATCGCCTCCTAAAATGAAGCGTCTGAACTCTCCACTGACTCTTCCTCAGGTATCACTATGACGGTAGCAGCGTCGTTTTTTTCGAGGGTTGGACTTCAAGGTCTCTATACCTGAGGTCAAACAGAGCTTCGCTTTTATGTATTCAGTGGAAGACCCAGCATTTCTGGGACCATCAACCCGTTTGAAGAGCGATTATACGGGCCAAGGTACCCTGCGTTGGAGCCAGGGATGGGAGCTGATGATGGATATATCTGCCAGTTTTCGAAAGAGACCAATTCATTTCTGGGAAGTGCGTATATTTCCATTTCTAGTCTTGAATTGAAGATGCCGAAAATTAGAATCTTGACCATGTCAACGATCTCAAATCTATTAAGTGAAGGTGTCAATGCTCTTGAATCTGCTAGAGGAAAAGTATTGAAATGGACACTCTTTAGATTTTGTGAATTGTTTACTTGCTAGTTCTTTTCTAGGGCCAAACTACTATGAACGTTATGGACATAAAATTTCAGGCTGGCATTCATCGTCGGTTCACTCAATAGTAGAAAATTGGTTTCATACGATTGGTTTTATGTTTCGTGAAGCCTCGGTATTAGATATATTACAGAAGCCGAGAGGATCCCTTGTGATCTTGTGGATTATTTACTGCTAGTTCTTTTCGAGGGACAAAATACCATGCACGTTATTGATTGAAGAGTTTGAGGTGGCATTTTCTTTTTGGTTCACTAGTGCTAGAGATTTGGTTCTTTAAATGTTTATGCTTTCATGAATCCTTGGTATTAGAGATCTTACAGAGCTTATATTAGTAACCAGACTGAAGCTAGACTATTAATACCGTGGTAGGTGCTTTAATCTAGCTTGCTGATTTGCTTTCATAGCTTTAAGTCCTGTGATGACGCGTGGCACATCTGCTTTTCAGGTATAATATAGGTGCTGGGGGTTTATATGATTACATAGTAGCAATTCCTGGGTCAATGAAGTAAGTCTAGTTATGTTGACTTTTGTGCTCTGCTGACTGAGTTGACCAGAGAATAGGGGTTGGTTTTTAGGTGTTGAAAAGAGGTCGAATGGTAGCAAGTTGGGTATGGTTTGAACGCTCTCAGAGGTTAGAACACAGCTATGCATTTATTTTCCCATTCCTAACATGTCAATTTCGAACCTATTTCTAGAGTGTCCTTTATATACCATTTGTCCCTAATTTACAAATTGACGAACTAAAATATGTACAAATATTTTTCGTTGCACTCCTTATAAGGAGTTGAATTCTCCACAAATAGGTGATGTGTTTGTTCCTGATTTCAGTTATTTTCAAGATTTATGTATTTAAAAGATGCTACATTTGGCCTTGGCGTTTATTCCGAAAAGATTTTCGTGTATTGAATCGTACTTCAAATAGTGATTGTTGTGCTTTTCTAAATCTGAATATATTTCAATCTCCTTCGGAAGTAGATATTCAATATGAGGTTATAATGGAATTTGCTAGCATTAAGATGCTGCAAATGCTTCATATTGAAATAATATTTCTCATTTAGCAAACTATGGCATTGTTTGCTCTTAGTTGTTTAGATTTTCTCGTCTTTGTTCAAGATTGTCTTCAGTTGTAGTTCAATGCTGTCAACCAATCTCATTGCTTTGTTCAAAAAAGGGTATCATTCAAGAAACTTTAAAGAAGGTTAGGTCTTTCCTTATTTCGCAAACAAGTTCATTTAATTCTTCTTGCTTTCATTTGTTTGAATTGATCATCAGTAAATACAATCATAGTAAAATAAAACAAGTTTTTTTTCAAAAAATAAAAAAACATTCTGGACGTTCCGGACGTTCCGGACGTTCCGGACGTTCCGGACGTTCCGGACGTTCGGACGTTACGGACGTTCCGGACGTTCCGTACGTTCCGGACGTTCGGACGTCCGACGTGCCTAATGCATTTTTTTCTGCAATTTTTTTTTTCCAAATTTTTTATTTGGGGGCGTTTTAGCTGCATATGCAGCCAGAGAGATGCGCTTAGGGCATTCTTGCCTCCTTGCGTTCTCCTCTCTATTGCCTCCTTGCCTTCTCCTCTTCCTTGCCTTTTCCTCTCCCTTGCCTTCCCCCTTTGAAGTTTGGCACACACTCTTGAGTCTTGCTGTGGGCCCGTCTAGAGTCTAGAATCTCTTCCCTCTTTGCTTTCAAGTTTCACCATGGGTCGAGCCCCTGATGTCATCCGAAAACCATGTGAAAATTCATAGCCCTACCTCTTGGGAATGCAATTATTGCTAAGGGCATGTATGGTGGCTCGGCATCCCGCATGAAAGTCATCTCCCTTCGGTTGGAGAGGAAAAGGCATTGGAAAATGCAAATCCCATACCTCCAAAACCGTAAGATGGAGTTGATTGCTCAACTCCAGTTGAGTCAAGGGGGGGTAATTTGCCTCTTCATGATGAGCTCTTCATGATGGGCACCGTGGGTGGTAATGAGTCTCTTCATGATGTATTTTGTCTCATCAAGTTCATGATCAGAGGCAACTAAAATGCCACGCACAGAGAGCATAAGTTTGTGGGTGCCAATGCCTCTCCCTCTTTTTTCACGTCATCCAGCACATTCAAAGAATCCCTGATAGTAATATATTCATGAGGAGGTAATATAAGGGCTGGAGTGCAAAAGCAAAATATGGAAGAGGCCACTAGAGAGCTGACCAAGCTCTTCATTCAGTGTGGCATTCCATTTAATGTTGCTAATACTCTTCCATGGAAGAGGGCAATGAAAGCCATTAGTAGAATAGGTGTTGCTTGGGAGGGCCCTACGGGACAAACCTTGCTCACTACTCAACTCTTAAGGCAAACAAAGTTGGTAGAGATGAAATGTTATCCCTAAGACTTTTGTATGGGAGAAATATGGATGCTCTATCTATGTGATGGCTTGGTTGGACATTCATAGAAGGAATGTTTATACATCCTTGTGTCCTCTTGCAAGGCACAATGTTTTTACGGCTATACCAGCCCATGCACCAGGCACTAGTAGTAGTGACATGTGAACTCATATTCTCACATGTTAAGAAAGCCACTGAGGATGTGGGACAGTGAGAATGTACAGCAAGTTGTGATTGACAATGGGTTTCAAATGCATGTGATGGGGCGCTATGATTGAAGAGGCATACCCAAGATTACATGGACACCATGTGCATCCACAATTTAGATTTTGCTTATGGTCCATGGAAGACATCTGGGGCACTTCCCCTGGGGTGAAACGATCCTTGATAAAGCAAAATTCATTGTGAAATTTGTGTAAGCCAAAAGTATTGAAATCTTTCGTGCCCACTCTACCTCGGATTCTCCAGCAAACCCTTTATCACACGGTTTTGTTACACGTGTATAGTACTTGATAGAGTTCTTAGAGCAAGAAAAGGGCTTCTACGTACGGTGGTGGCTGAGGATTGGTACAACATTCAGGAGGTCAGAGGAGGAGACTCTCTCTTCACACAATTCTCAGTGCTCGTTATGGGAGATAATGAGTTTTGGACGAAGGGGGATACGTTGGTAGCTCCCATCCAGCCAGTGTACAGTGTTTCTTCGCATCACAGATACGGAGGGAAGCACACTTGGTCTTGTATATGAGTACATTGATCATATACAAGAAAGCATACAGAAAGTTGTTGTCTGACTCTCGGACATTGAGTAAGTTTGTGAATTGATCATACGATGTATCATGTACTAAATTTTAATAGTAATTTATCATGATTCATATGTTTATAACTTCATTGTTTATTATATTATATATAGGAAGACGAGTTTATGTGATGCAGTGAGAAAAAGATGGGATGGTTTCATAAACCAATCTATGCCAGTTGCTCATATTCTTCATCCATTATGGAGAAGTGAGCAACAATTTACAGACATTGAGTTAGAGGATAGCTGGATTGATTACATCATGCGATTGGAGCGGCGGGTGATGCTGGTATTTTGTCACAGCTAGAGAGTGAGAAATTGAAGTTCCATAGCATGGACGCTACTTTGGACAGCCCACTGCCGGGCTACGCGGAGAACTAAGTTGCTCCGATCAACATTGGTGGGAGAAATATGGAGTGAGTACTCCACTATTGGTAACTATCTTTACCCATTTGAATCTTTCAAAATCCATTTGAATCTATTTTTTTATGAATCATGATCTATTATTTTTTTCATGAATCATAGGCGAAGATCTAGCCTTGCAAATTCTTTCGCAAGATTGTAGCACAGGTCCTGTAGAGAGGAACTGGAGTACATGGCCCCTATTCCATACGAAAAAAAGGAATAGATTGAGTCCTCAACAATTGTTGAGAGATTGGTTTATTGCCATTGTAACCTCAAGTTGTTAGAGACTAAAGGGATCAACATAGCCCCACTACAGATAAGTTCTAACTTTGAAGTTTTATGAAAGCTTAAAGCTATTTATTAGAATCTAGACTGAATTTTGATTAAACAACTGAAGTTTGCAAGTGAATGTTGATCTAGTTGATATTAGTAAAGTCAAAGATATTCCTCAAATCCCTCATGAAGAGAGGGATATCTTTGCTATGCTTGCAGAGGAGTCTCAGAGATTTGTACGACAAATTTGTAGCCGCACTAGAAGGGGTAGGTAAATTGTAAATTTGTAATACTATTATGTACTAACTTTTAAGATTTACACGTAACACGAGTATGCTTATTGCTACGATTTCCCTTTATATATATATATATTATATATATATTATTATATATATATATATATATATATATACATATATATGCATTGTTTATGTAGGTGATCCATCATTACCGATCCACTAGTCGGCATCCACATAAGTATGTTTCAAGAAAGGGTGGACCACGTCGTGGAAGGGGTGGTGGATCCTCTACCACTCAGAGAGATCGTCTAGTTGTTCAAGAAGATTGGGAGAAGGATTCAACCACCACATTCTAGTGGAGATGATGACTTGGGACGAGAGATTGCAGAGATTGAAGCTACATTTGGACGTACAGAGTCAGATAGTACATCTTCATGGGCCAGCATATTTGATGATGAGCCCCATAGAAGATGTCCTCTACCGAAGACATTGCAGAGTCATCGTAGACTTTAGTTTGGATAGCATGCTTCATATTTTTTGGACATAGTGTGATAGTGATCATTTTGGATCATGGATGTATCTTGTTGGATTTAGACTTATGACATGGTTTTACCCATTTTTGTATGAGACTTGAGCCATGGCTCATGAGTCATGAGTCATGACATCACAGTTCATCATTCATATATACATTCTGCTCTAGTATTGTGACTTGTCTTCTAAGTTCTTAAGTTCTATAAGGTTGTAGATTAAATTTTTTGTGTGTTTTTTAATACTAGATATATAAAATGAATGCTAGACATGCATTATTCATGGTTTATTTGAAAAAAAAAAAAATTTGATGTTACGACAAAATATAATTCTCATTTTTTATTTCCATTTTTTTAGTACCCTACGTACTAAACATTTTTAAAACCTGTTTTTAAAACTCGTTTTTAAAACTCACTTTGTACTATGAATTCAATAGAAAAAGGGAACTTATTAATCGTTAAATGTAGATTCTGGTGGGTTCTCTTTATATATATATATATATATGTGTGTGTGTGTTATTATTAATTTTTAAATTACAAATTAATTGTTTTTTCCCCTTCTCGAAGTGATAGAAACTCATTTCGTTGGCTTTCTCCAACTTTATTCATGCTTCGCCTCATGTTACGTGCAAAATGATGAATGTATTATTGCTTAGACTCATACCTATAGTGGACAAAGGCCTTCCATTTTTTGTTTATAGCTTTTGGATCAGGTTGGATCCTGCTTTTTTTGCGTTGATGGTTGAAAAAAACGGAACCCACCCAATAGCTTTTTTGGGCTGTTTCACATGGAGACTTTTAGGGCTTCAAAACTCTATATATAACAACAGTTTACCTAGAACATACCTTCAAATTGTACCATACCGTCTTGGTTCTATCCAGACTTGGAAATCTTGAAAGATTCTTGTAAGTTTTTCTTTGTAATTTAGAGTTAGTTTAGCTCCTGTGCTATATTCTCTTGTCCATAGTGTCTCTATACTCTCTCTCCCCTCTCTCTCTCTCTCTTTAGTTTGTCTCTATATTGATTATGGGCTTCAAAAACCTACAATTGGTATCAGAGAAGGTTTGTGAGAGTGTGTAAGAGAGTAATTTGAGCGGTAATTTGCTTAAGTTAATACCTAGTAGAGATATGGCATCCTTCTCCATGGTAGCAGTGAGCGCTTCAATGGAAGCAATTTCCACATTGGCAAACTCGTCTTCAATTTATCTCATGATTATTGATCTATGGATGAAGTTTAAGCACAAGCTCAAAGTGCTTCCTTCTCCTCATCATCAAGTGGTGGAATAGGAAGTAACCAAGCAGGAGGGGCAACAGTTCCTACAACTTCAGGAGGGGCTGTAATTCAAGGACATGATGCGGAAGCTTATAAACCAGAAATAAGAAGACTTTGTCCACTATAGGTACGAGTTAAAGCAGTGAATACAATCATCTACCTTGCAGGTATCAAGAGTGCAAGGGAAACATGGGTAAAGTTAGAGTGAATATTTGGAACAAGGACTCAACAGGGTCTTATTTCACTTCTTATGTCCTTCTTTTCAATTGGATATGGACACTCAACATTACCGGCAGAGCACATAAATAAGTTCAAGAAGATCACCTATCTAGGACCTAGTACCTACCTAGAAGGATAAGAGGAAAAAGGGGTGCTAGATGATTATCTAGATGCTAATTTGTTCCATATTAATATCTCTCTAACTTGGTACAAGGAGACATGTCACTTCGTTGCACGCAGCACGAGAAATAGAGTATGTGTGTATTTATTCAAAACTGCAATAAAAGATGGAAAGATATTACCAAAATCCCGTCTCTCTGAAGTCCAAGAAGAGATACCCAAATTGGAGGAGTAGATAGAATAATGCCTTTATATCAGATTAACTGATACAACTTAAGGTACCATATCCATGTAGATATACTGGATAATTAAGCTAGTTGTCCATATGAATACTAAGCTAGTTGTCGGTATGAATATTAAGCTAGTTGTCCATATGAATTCATTTGATCAAAACCCTGATTTTAAGATCAGATTTAAATTAACTTGTTTTTCTCCAACAATCCCCAAAAATTGACTTGGTGGGAAAGACGTTTGTGCTTGTGTCACTTTAACTTACCTGTGCAATGCCTTGGCGAAGATACTTGCAACATTCTCTTTTGTAGGAGGCTGGAGCATAGAGAAGCATCACATCTCTTGCCTGTATGTGATCATGGAACTTCAAGAGAATTGACACATAATGAGGTATGACTCTTGACTACTTTAATTATTTTGTATACAAAGTACTTGTCTACTTTAATTATTTTGTATGCACAAAGTACTTGTGAGTCATACTGTACTCTGTCACCAATGTTGTGTCAGTTGGCTCTATCATATGTCATATAATATGTCATCCCGTATTTCTTATTCATATATGCATCTATCTAGTACTTCACATTCTGTGCATTTTGACTTGAATGCATAGTCTTGACTCTTGAAAGTTTTGAGGTTTATGTATTTGTTGTATTCGTTGTATGTATGCACGAATTATGTACTGTATGCCAATTGTCATGTGTTCGTTGTGTTGGATGTCAACTGTCATGTGCTCATTATGTTGGATGTCAACTATTATTATTCACTTAACAAAATAAGTTTTAATTTTGTATGAATGAATTTCCGACTATTCGCATGACTCTGTTCACATTATGATCCCTAAGCATGCATGTATGTAATGTAGGAAGACTTTTTAGAATAGCTATGGCTCTTTTTGACTGAATATACCATCCATCAGTTTTTAAGGAAAACACCTACAGAATTATTAGAGACTGAAATACTATTCTGGAAACTGGGAATCCCTGAAACATTTGACTTATTCGGTCAAGTCCCAAAATTTCTCTGCAACTATGTTTGGCTTTGGGTCTTCGTTATGCAGCAAATTGAGCTTTTCGTTATGTATCATCTGTCTTTTTGGTGCAACTGTTGCAACGAAACACACATCTCATTGGAAGGTCTATCCTTCACACTTTTTACAGAAGAATCATTATTTTCAGGTTTTGGCCCGTGATTTGAGACCCACAAAGTGGCATAATTCCAGTTTCAGAACCTGGAAAACAACAGTTCTAGGTCAACGATTCATAAACGTAGATGCTTGTCCATTTCTTCCCATGCAAGGACATATGTGTCCTTAACTGGGCTGAAGGTTTTTCTCTCTTTCTGTTCTACTGTCAGACCTAGTCTCCTTTCTTTTGCCTTTACTGCCTTCTTATCAGCCTTTATACCTTTTGGGTTCTCAATGTTAGGGAGACATTGTTGAATCAATCCATTGGGTTAAATCTATAACAATTCTGTAGCTCAGCCTTTAGTTTCTTTTCTCTTCTCTCCACAATTTCTCTGTGCTTCGATAGCTGTCATGATGTAAGCTGCGATGCGATATCCATAAACATGGTTTCTGGGATTTTTTATGTAAGGGCAATATTACAATTTTTTTTCAGAATGTGGCCTCTTTTAATAAAGGATTTGATGGGATGACTATCGAATGCAGCTAGACATGAGCTGGAACTTGGCAATACATTCAAAGCTAAACGTGGGCAGACATCACCAATGGGAATGGTCAGTGAGGAGGTGACACTGCATTTTTTTCTGTTGCTTCTTTTGGACTCGCTTGAAAAATTATCTCTGTGATGGAAATTTCTTAATGCTGCCATCTGAATGCCTCCCTTTGACTGTCATATAGAGCAGGATTTCTCAACAAGGGTGGAACAGGGATTCCAAGTATCTCCATTCTGGCACCAGGGATTTCTTTCTGATGATGGCCGGTGAGCTTTCTCCTTTTTGAGTACAATGTGTATATCCCATTAAGTATTATGTGGGCTAGAAATATGTATTCTTCGTTTGTCTGACCTAGGCTTATTTAATATTATATCTCAGCACATCCATAATTTTCTTCTCTGGCAAACATGTTCTATCATGCATGCACTCATTGCCACAGGGATTTTGCATGAACACCATCAGCCTATTTCTTCACACAGATCATTCACAAACACGATGGGAAAACTAGATGTATGCATACACCTTTATAACAAATGTAACAGATTCTCCTATCAAGAGTTAAGTTAGGGGTTTCTTAAACTTTTCTTTTACTTTCATAACTTTGATTCAAACTCCCCTTTGCAATGGTAGGTGAATGTGCTGCCAAAGACAAAAGGGTTAGTTATATAATACATGCACTTAAGATAAGCAAGAGATCCTCGCCAGGATGTTAATGGTTTTCATTTATCTCTTGGCTATTATTGTTAGGGAAATGTTTCATTATATTCTTGTAGTTGCCCTTACTGTGAGTTTACATAATGGTTATTGCTGAAGGTATACACATTACCTCATTCTGATGTCGTTATTCTCATTATCGACCTTCATGTTTTGTCCGCTCATCGTACTTTACATTATCAATCTATAGCCACACCACCATAGCCCCTTATTTTTTCAAATGCAAATCAGATCAACCATTGTTCATCGTGAGTGGATTAGACTAACAAATCCTGATAAGCCTACATAATGCACTCTCTGTCCATGCTCTGGATCCTGTGTAATAAGCATACTGTTTGGAAGAGTGCTTCTACTAGCATTGGTGGTGCAACAAGCTCTGCCCTTATGATATCATGGGGTACCGAGGGTTTGCTGTGGATGAGTCTGGCAATCATGAGAATCTGTGGCCTCTCCACCACTGTCCATGTTGATGCGGCTAATCCTGGTCTCCATATGGCTGCTCCATACATGAGTGTTGGGGTAACCAAAGTGTCGAAGAGCCACCCCTTTGTGCGGGGCTCTTTAAATTATGCTTGGTGGCACTGTCTCTCCATCAGAGCTAATGCTGCATAGCCCCATGTGATGCGATCTTGGGCTGTCTGAGACATGGAGAAAACCCCAGAGGCTTCTATGAATGTCACTGCCAAGTAGACATATGATCTGTCTACCTCGATGGGTCTGCCTGCTGCTGTGAAAGAACTCTGTCTCCTCACCTGCATTGATGTATGGAAGATCATAACCTTGGTTCTACCAAGGTTCACGGATAGCCCTTTGTGTGTGTAGAAGTCATCTAGGCAGTGTAAGTGATGGTGTAGACCTTGTATGTGATGCTGTAGACCCTCTACAGACTATGAAACCAAGACAATATCATCAGCATATAAAAGAATGTGGACTGTTGTCCCTCGTCTCTCAAGGCCATCTGCCCCCTTCTCTGTATGAAGTCCACTCTTTCATCAAAATATAGCCCTAAGAGGGTGGGCGAGAGAGGGCATCCTTGCTTAACCTCGATGGTGCTAGCAAGTGAATCTGATAGTCTGCCGGGGCATTTGACTCTACCCGATACTCTCTCATATAAGGTGTAGATCCCCCATATCATCTCCTTTCGGGCCCCGATGTCGAGTAGGCATCTGAAGAGGCGCTCCTTGGGAATCGTGTCGAAAGCTTTGTGGAAGTCCAAAAGGCAGCAATATAATCTCTTCTTCCTCACTCGTGTTTGGTCAATCAGGCATCTAAGAGTGAAGATGTGGTCAATGGTAGAGTAATCTCGTCAGAATCTTGCCTGTCATGGAGCCGTGCTACCCTTCCCCTCGACGAGGGTGCTCAACTCTGTCTCTAGAACTGCCCCATATAACTTGTGTAGCCAATCATGATCGTCTGGTATGTGGTTGGATCCATAACATCGTTTGACTTATGTATGGGCACTATGGTGTGCTCAGTCCATGAGTCAAGGGGGGGGGGGGGAGGGGGGGGAGGGGGAAAAGGGGAGGGGGAAAAGGGGAGGGGGAAGAGAGAGAGAGAGAGAGAGAGAGAGAGAGAGAGAGAGAGAGAGAGAGAGAGAGAGAGAGAGAGAGAGAGAGAGAGAGAGAGAGAGAGAGAGAGAGAGAGAGAGAGAGGGAGTGAGAGGGGGGGAGAGGGGGGGGGAAGGAGGGGAGAGAGAGGGGGGGGGGGGGAGAGAGAGAGGGGGGGGGGGGGGGGGAGAGAGAGAGAGAGAGAGAGAGAGAGAGAGAGAGATGAGAGATGAGAGTAGACGAGAGAAGACGACGAGAGAGAGAGAGAGACGAGAGAGAGGACGGAGAGAGGAGAGAGAGGAGAGAGAAGAGAGAGAGAGAGAGAGAGAGTCATATTAACGTCTTCTGGAGGCCAAACTTGGCCTATGAGACAAAAACATGTACAAGTGTAGTAACCCTGTGTAGAAGATAAAGTGAAATCAAAAAGTATATCGCTACACAAAGCTATATAGGGCTGGAAAAGGGTGGGGAGACGTGGCTCTGACTCTGCAGATAGTGGCCACCTAATACATGGGGGATCCCAAAATGTGAGTAAAACGCCCTAGCTACTGGTGATGGGTGGAGGTGGGTGTAGTATGTGGTACATCGAGTGGTGGTCTGAGTGCCTCCTGAAGGAAGACAACCCAGGGGGTGGTGGTACGCCTATGCTCCATCATGTGGTCAGTAGGCAATCCTGATGCGTGAGATATCCTCCTGATATAGTCGTGGTCGACGATATCCGCCCATGCGTGGTCGGCGCCGTGCTCTCTGTGCTGCTGCCTGGTGGAGCGTGAGCCCTATAGATGGACCTCTCTGATGTAGCTCAACTCGCTGAAAGAATTGGGTAATGGTCTGCTGGGTACTCACCCGTGGCTGATGTATGGGCTGTAGTGACCGCTCTCGCCTCTCGTATGCTGCTGTGAGAAAGCGTCCCAAGCGTCTCTGGTCTCCCATAGTCATGCACAGCTGGAATGACTCCTCGATCTGGAACTGTGCTCGTAGGTCTAAGTATGCTGGACATCTGATAACAAAATGCTCCTCACTCTCTACCTCTGTCTGGCATACTGGGCACCACCTCTCCTCACGGGGGACTCCCCTGGACCGACCCCTCTCAATCTCGAGCTGATGTGATGAAACCCGGAGCTGCCCAATGACGACTCGTAGGTGGTGGGGAAGGTAGATCTGCATGTATCTCGGAATCTCGATGAAGCCCGTGCCCGATATATGTAGAAAATGCTCGTGGTAGTAGAGCATTTTCGGTGGCAATGTACCCCTAGGGCTCACTCCATGTCCTCTCTATGTATGTATGCCATATCTCCTGACGAATGATCCTATTCCTCTCTTGATGAGAGAGCGAGTAGGTGGGTGCATGAGAGTCGTACTGTAGTGGTGGTAGCCTGTCTATGTCAAAGCCATGGTGGGCAAGCCAGTCTCGTGTCTGTGCATACCCATGAGGAGGTGTCGCCTGCTAATGCCATATCACGTGATGCCTCGAAAGCACGATAAGCAATGCGCTCTGTATCCATGCTCCGAAGTCTGTGTAATAGGCATACTGTCTGGAATAGTGCCTCAACTAGCATCGGTGGTGCAGCGAGCTCTGCTCTAATGATATCATGTGGTACTGAAGGTTTGCTGCGGATAAGTCTGGCAATCATGAGGATCTGTGGCCTCTCTAATGCGTCCATACTGATGTAGCTAATCCTGGTCCCCATATGGCTGCCCCATACATGAGCGCTGGCGTAACCAAAGTGTCAAAGAGCCACCCCTTTGTGCGGGCTCCTGAAAATATGCCTGGTGGCACTGTCTCTCCATCAAAGCTAGTGCTGCGTACCCACGTGTGATGCGGTCACGGGCTGCCTGAGCCATAGAGAAGACCCCTGATGCTGCTGTAAATGTCACCCCAAGTAAACATATGATCCGACCACCTCGATCGGTCCACCTACTGCTGTGAACAAACTATGTCTGCGTACCTGTGCTGATGTATGAAGATCAAGACCTTGGTTTTACCAAGGTTCACAGATAACCCTCTGTGTCTGCAAAAGTCATCTAGGCCGTGTAGATGATGCTGTAGACCTTCTGCAGACTCTGAAACCAATACAATATCATCAGCGTATAAAAGAATATGCACAGTGGACCCGTGTACCTCAATGCCATCTCCCCCCTGCTGCTGTATGAAGTCCACTATCTCATCAATGTAAAGACCAAAGAGGGTGGGTGAGAGAGGGCAATCCTTGCTTCACCCCGATAGTGCTAGCAAGTGGATCAGATAAGCCCCCTGGACATCTGACTCTACCAGATACTCTCTCGTATAAGGCGTAGATCCCCCATATCATCTCCTCCGGAGCTCCGATGTCAACTAGTCGTCTGAAGAGTTCGATCCCTGGGAATAGTGTCAAATGCTTTGCGGAAGTCCACAAAGCAACAATATAATCTCCTCTTCCTCACCCTTAGCCTGGTCGATCAGGCATCTCAGAGTGAAGATGTGGTCAATGGTAGAGTAATCTCGTCTGAAACCTGCCTGTCCTGGAGCCCTGATGCCCTTCCTCTCAGCGAGAGTACTCAACTCTGTCTCTAGTACCGCCCCATATAACTTGGCCAATATAGGGCCAATCATGATCGTCCGGTATGTAGCTGGATCCATAGTATCACCTGACTTATGAATGGGCACTATGGTGTGCTCAGTCCATGAGTCTGGGAACCCTTCAACCAATGCACGGTTGAAGAGATGGGCAATGAGCGGTGCGAGAGTCGTGCCTCCATAGATGAGGTGCTCTGCCTGTAAACCGAAATGATCATGGGCCCTGCCATGCTGCAGCCGGGCAATAGCGCGTCCCACCATAGTGGTGTGAAGAAGTCAGAGGTAGTAGGACGTGAGCTCTGCGGTCTGGGAATGGGAGGCTGGTCTGGATCTCGTATAGGCTCCGTGCATAGCTATGCCAAGTGCTCTGGTCTCGGATAGGTGTCTGCTGTCTCCTCTCTCTCAAATGTCGCCATGCCACTACACTTGTCTCGACTCATGAGCAAATGGTAAATATCCCAATACTGTCTCTCCTCCCAATCTCGCCGTTTGCGGCGAGTAAGGCTCTGCATGCGACGCTGTGCCTGTGTGTGTGTAATATCTCCTCTATGCTCTAAAATCCGTAGGTGTTTACGTAGCTCACGACAATCTGCATCATACCAACGGTTCTGGGGCATGGATCCTGTGCGTGGAGGGTGCATATGTGTGCGGTGTGGGAAGCTTCGGAGAGCTAGAGTCCTGTAGGATGGAGGTGATATGTGATGTAAGTGTGTCCAAAGGTGAGAATGGATCGAGGGAGAGTAGGCGGGTGTGTAAATGGTGTGCATAAACGTGTGAGAGCTCGTGTGTGAAGTGTATCGTGGTATGTATCTCAGTGGGTGAGGGAGGGTCTAATGGAATCGGAGATGAGAGATGTGAATGTGATAAATGTGTGGGTCAGCACCGAGTGGGCGTCGTCCAATACTAAGTGAAGGGATGAGTGAAGCTCCAGAGGTAGTACCCAAAATGTAGTCGACTGTGCTCTCACCTCCCCCCGTGAGGGAAGCAAGTAAGTCCGCCTGAACCTGGCCAACGATTCATCCCGTTATATATAACGAGATGATGTCGGCTGCCTAGCTCGAGTAGATGTCTGCCATAGGCCGGTGGTGTCCTGACCCGTATTCTGCCGATACTCTTGCTGTGCTAATCTCAACCGGGGTCTCTGGCCCTCATGAGATGTGGGTGATCCATGTCGTATGCCTCGCACTGATGCGACTGAGTGCGGCCATTGAAGTCCCCCATAAGGAAGACTTCACCTAGTGTGCTGTAATGTAGTATCTCATCTGAAAGCGCTGTGTATGGTGAGTCTCTATCTCGGATCGGTCCCCCCAGATCGTGTCCTGCGTATCGAGAGCCGCCTGGTGGGAAGTAGCATATAGCAATGTAAATCGAGCTCCCCTGTGCTATCTCCATGCGAACCCACATGTATCGTGCCTCCTCATCTCTACCTATAATATGGATCCGGCTCTGTATCTCCTGTCGAAATACGATGGCCACTCCTCCCGATCCTCGTGCTGTACTCTGTCTCGTCGTGGTCCTGAATGCAGATTCCCAATGAAAACCTGCAATGCGTGGTAGACCTCTCTCTGGGCTCTCGTGTGTCTCTGTGATGCACGCAAAGTCATGTGATGCGAGGATCTCCTCGACTCTGTCTGGTCGCGTCCAGAGTGACCCGTTGCAGTTCCACACTGCTCCTCTGAGTGGTATCTCCTGGTGTAGTGATGTCTCATAGGCCGCATGGCCCTATTTGATAGGGCGTCCATCTATGAAGACCTTACCATCCGGGTAAAAGGCCTTCCTCCCCTCTCGACGACGTGCCTGGAGTATCTGTGGCATGCAAGCGCGTCGGTGTGCACCTGCATACGCGTGAGGTCCTCGTCCATGTAGAGGGTGCCGCAG
>MU264427.1:0-26953 GCA_020310875.1 Ceratopteris richardii
TTTGTGCATTCCATACACTCAACCCTATGTGTATCACTCCCATAAAAGGATTTTTTCTAATTGTAATCACGCTGGTCGCTATGGGCATTTGAAGTTCATTGTCTCTTCCATAGATAGTAAGTTTTTTTGAGCTAGTCAACCTGCGAACCTATCTGTTTTGTATCGACTCATTCTCCTTGATGCTCCAAAGTACATAGTGTGTTTCTTTGCACTTATAGCATGCCTATAAGGTCTATTTGAGTCTCCAAAATCTCAAGGGCTGGTCTTGTGCCGGTTGGCTTGACCAAACTTCATCGCTTCGAAACGCATTTTTCTACCTTCGACAAGCTTCTCCATGTTTCTTTCAGAAAAGGCATGGATAGATCCTCAAGATTCTATATTAAGACTCCAAATAATTTGTACATAAATTAGAGTGTTGATTTGAAGCAATACATATCTCTTTGATCATTGCTTGGTGCCACTTCAATTCTCTGCTCCTTCCTTAGACTAAGTCAACTTATAGAGTTTGTTGCTCTCTCCACAGAGCTCCAAATCAAGTGTTTAAGCATTCACTCAAAAGATATAACTATCTAGTTTATGTATACAAATTTTCAAGTCATTTCATTCATTAAAGTCAGAGTCATATGAGTTTCACAGTCTCGGGTTCATTGTTTGCATATACCTGAAAAATCGAGATGACATCCAATCAATGTTAAGGTGATTGTTCCTTCATTAGTGATATAAATTAGGGATTTTATGCATTTTATCAAGCCAACCCTATTATGACACTCCATTAAGAAAGAACCTTTCCAATAGTAACTATGTTGGCTACTTTCAGTGTTTGAAGTCACTTCTATCCATTTTTAGAAGGTTTTTGATAGCTAGTCAAGGTGCAAGTTATTTGTTTTGCATCAACTTCTTGTTGATGTTCCAAAGTACATATTGGGTTTTATTGCATTAACCACAAGCCTACAAGGTCTACTTTACATATCCAAAGAGCTAGGGCTGGTCTTATGCTGGTTCGCTGGACCAAGTTTCACCACTTGAAAACTCTCTCTCTCTCCTCTCATCTCTCTCTCTCTCTCTCTCTCTCTCTCTCTCTCTCTCTCTCTCTCTCTCGTCTCATCTCTCTCTCTCTCCTCTCTCTCTCGTCCTCTCTCTCTCTCTCTCTCTCTCTCTCTCTCTCTCTCTCTCTCTCTCTCTCTCTCTCTCTCTCTCTCTCTCTCTCTCTCTCTCTCTCCCTCTCTCTCTCTCCCTACTCGATATCGGAGTTCCAAATGAGATGATATGGAGGATCTACACCTTATATGAGCGAGTATCTGGTAGAGTTAGATCTCCTAGTGGCTTATCCAACTTATTTGCAAGCACTATTGGGTTGAAGCAAGGGTGCCCTACCCAACCTCTTTGGTCTATACATTGATGAGATAGTGGACTTCATATGACAACAGCGAGGGGTGGGCATTGATGTACGAGGGATAGAGGTAAGCGTCCTTAGCTATTCTACAAGAGCTAAGTGTATCCCAAGCGTCCTTAGCTATTCTACAAGAGCAAATGTAAGGAATAATGGCAAATTTGATAGAAGAGGCTATCAATGCATGTGCTTGAGCATCTCTGCCATCCCAATGAGTTTGCGTTGTAGTAGGTGCAATAGAAATTACAACACGAATAGGAATCTGCAAAATATCACCATTTTCGACACCATCAGGATCAGCTTCAGTACCTGTATTTGCAGTACCTATATTTGCAGGTGTAATAGGGCGTTTTTCAACACCCTGCACAATATTCCACAATCTTTTGCAACCAATACATGACGTGTCATATAACCCATAAGGGGTATTTGGTACCATCCAAGCTATCCTCAATAGCCAACATGCAGAATACATCACTGCTTTCAGCCGTGGCCAGTGACTAATATACTCTGATGCAAAAAATTGATTGTATCTAAAAAGGTTGAATAGAAGTACCCTTATATATTCTATTAAACATGTAGCAGACTTCGAGATGCTTATACTCGCAAACCGAAACTGGTATATATGTTTGAACCAAAAAGACAAAATAGCCTACACAAGCATTGTGATAGTGCGTTCAAAGGCATGTGACCAGAGAGGTGCATACCAAATTTTGTGCGATTCTGAGACTGTGACTAGAGAGGTGTTGATGATGCCCTAGATGAAGTAGCGACCTACTCTGATACCAATTATTGGAGTTAGACATCTGCAAAAGCATGCGAACAACACGAGGAAGGAGAAGAAGCTTGGAGCACAACACACAATACTGAATGTATTACCACTAGAATGTACAAAGATAAGTGAGCCCTTAGGGCAATGGGTATATATACAAGCCAGCAAAAAAACCTCTTAACGAGGGAAAAAGTGCCCCACCAGTGCTACTGTGTTCACACACATCACTACCTACATATATCAACAAGATGTACCCCAAATCTAGTGGAATACCATCCATAGGACACCAGAAGAAATAGAGTATGTGCATTCATTAGAATCAGATCCATCATGGTTGCATGAGGACACTCATCTCTGGATGTGTAAAGTGCTAAACAAGAGGAAGAATGATTAGAAGCCGGGACCTTAGGTTCAGAGCAACACCCATGAACTCTTGAAGATCCTACTTATGCACTGATAGTGTTTCTCGATGAGGATTTGAGCCTTACAATTGGGTAGAGATCTTAGCTACCATGGATATAGCAATAAATGAAGAACAATGGACCCCTCACTACGACAAGCACAGATATGACATTTCCATCTTTATGATAGAGCCCTTAGAGGAAGAGCCTATCCTAGAAAAATCCAAGGAATTGGTCCTAGAGCCAGATGAAACAAGTGACAAGGACCTAGAGTCCATCATCATGGAACCCTTCCGCTAGACAGAAGAGGACACCACTACCCCTGAGATGGGTAAGGAAAATCAAACTGAACAACTCAACAGAATGTAAAGAAAGTAAGCACAAAAAGAAGAGAGAAAGAAGAAGAAGAACCACTCATGGAAGTGTCAGAGAACTTTTAAAAGTATGAAATAGAAGATAGAAGAATCATGGTACAAATGCCTAAACGATAAGCATTCATTGGAGAAGTGTACAATAATCGAGAGAAAACCAAAAAAATAATAGTCACAATCGAAGAAGGAGAAGAAAAATGCACATACATAGGACATGATTTGACAAAGGAAGAAGAAGAAGAGTTAACTGTCCTATTGCGAGAATATAGAGATGTGCTCGCTTGGAGTTACAAACACTTGAAAGGACTGGACCCAACTATATACTCCCATAGAATTCCTATGAATCTAGAGGCCAAGCCTTCTAAGAAAAAACCATACACCTATAATGATAATTATGTTGCAAAGATTATTTAAGAGGAGATAGATCATCTGATAGAAGTAGGATTTATTTACGAGATCGAGCATACCAAATGGGTATCCCCCATTGTGGTCATGCCCAAGAAAAATGGGAAATTGCATGTGTACTAACCTTAAAAAATTTAATGCCACCACGATTAGAGATAGTTATCCTCGTCCTATCACGAAACATCTATTGGAACGAGTTGCGGGCAAGGAATTCTATAGTTTTCTTGATGGATTCTTAGGATATAATCAAGTAGCCATTGCTCCTAAAGACCAACATAAGCTAGCTTTTGCCACAGAGTAGGGCATATTTGCATTTCATGTGATGCCATTTGGGCTCAGAATGTGCCTGCCATGTTTCAATGACTAATGTGTCATGTCTTTAAGGAATTCCTACGCAAAAACTTGGAAGTTTATGTGGATAATTTGTGTGCTCATTTTAACATGTGGCAAACCCACATCCTGAATTAAGGCAATTTTTGACAAATGTCGAGAATATAAGGTCTCTCTGAACCCAAAAAAGTGTGTTTTCATGATCAAATAAGGCAAACTTCTAGGTCAGATTATGTCAAATAATGGAATCTATATGGATGAAGAAAAAGTTAGAGTGATTGCATATCTACCTAGGTCAAAAAATGTAAAGGAGGTATCATCAATCGAAGAGTAGAGGCAAAACTCTGATATGAATCAGGAAGGCCATTCAGAACGGTCTGCACAAGTGAGCTATCTGGTATAACCTCATCAGCAGAAATCAATTGTTCCTTCAGGTCTTTGATCTTTGTAAGAAAACTGTCCATCGAATCACCTTCATTCATGTGCTCACTCTCCAACTGTTTTCGGAGGTAAGCAACACGAGCCTCATTCCTAGCCTGGTACAAAGTGGTAAGTGTATCCCAAGCATCCTTTGCTGTTCTGCAAGAGCGAATGTGAGGAATAATGGCACGTTTGACAGACAAAGCTATCAATGCATGTGCCTGGGCATCTCTGCCATCCCAACGAATCTGCTCTGCAGTAGGTGCAACAGAAACAGCAGCACGAATAGGAATCTGCGGAATATCATCTTCGACACCATCTTCATCAGCTCCAACACCTGTATTTGGAGTACCTGTCGTTACAGGTGTAACAGGACGTCTTTCAACACCCTGCACAATGTTCCACAATCCTTTTGCAACCAGTACATGTCGCATCATATAAGCCCATAATGGGTAGTTGGTACCATCCAACTTATCCTCAACAGCCAACATACGGAATACATCACTGCTTTCAGCCATGGCCGGTGACTAAAATACCTTGATGCAGAAAATTGACTGTATCTCAAAAAGTTGAATAGAACTGCCCAGACGAGTTCTGCTAGACCTGTAGCAGACTTCGAGACGCTTAAACTGGCGAACAGAAACTGGTATATACCTTTGGCACAAAAAGGACGAAATAGCCCGCACAAGCACTGCGATAGTGCGTTCGGAGGCCGAAACGAGCTCAGATCGTGATTTCGGCACCACACAGCGAAGCTGTTTTGATCTCGGAAACACCCTGAGTATGCTCACCAAATTTTGTGCGAATCTGAGACTGCAAACGGAGGAGTGTCGACGGCGCCCTAGAAGAAGCAACGACCTGCTCTGATACCAATTGTTGGAGTTAGACGTCTGCGGAAGCACGTGAACAGCACAAGGAAGAAGAAGAAGCTTGGAGCACAACACACAAGATTGAATGTATTACTAGAGAATGTACAAAGATAAGTAGCCCATTAGGGCAATAGGCGTATATACAAGCCGGGGGAAAAAAACCTCCTAAAGAGGGAAAAAAGTGCCCCGGCGGTCCTAGAGTGTTCACACACATCACTACCTAAATATATCAACAGCACATACTAAAGTTACTGTGTATACAGATCACAAGAACTTAGAGTATTTTATGACCACCTGCATCCTCAATAGAAGAAAATCTTGATGGAATAAATTTTTATCCAAGTTTGATTTTGTCATGACATACCATCCAAGAAGTCAACAATGTCAATCAGATGCCTCGTCTAGAATTTACCTTGCACCAAAGAAGGGTGAAGAGGCCTTTGATTAACAAGAGAGTGTATTAATTAAGCTTGAACATCTCCAGTTGGTAGCTATCCCTTGAAGCCATCATGAAGATTTAGCCTTGAATCATTTGATCCATGAGAATCTACCACAAGATGAATTGTTTTGTAACGTTAAGCAAAAAACTCAAGAAGAAAAAATCCAAGAAGTAAACGAATTTTAGGAAAAGGATGGGTTACTATTCTATAAGAACCTACTATATGTCCCTCTAGGAAAGCCTAGGATCCAAGTACTTCAACAATGTCATGACAACCTTACAACTTGACATTTTGGAGTGAATAAAACAATAGAACTCATATCAAGGGATTTTTGGTGGCCTCAAATATGGAAGCAAGTCAAAGGATATATATGAACCTGTGACACTTGCAATAGATCTAAGATATCGTGACATAAACCTAAATGGCCTCTTGCAAGCTTTACCTTTTCTAGAAAGGCCATGGCTTCATTATCTATGGATTTCATCACAAATCTATCAAAGTCAAATAAGTTTGATGTCGTTCTTGTTATAGTGGATAGATTTACAAAGATGGCACACTTCATTCAAGCTACCAAGGCAATCACAGGTGCAACCACTACTAGACTTTTTCTCAGATACGTCTTTAGGCTTCATGGATTTCCTGATGAAATTTTTAGTGATCAAGGTCTGCAGTTCATATCTAGCTTTTGGAATAATCTTTGCAAGCTCCTTGGTGTTCAAGTTAAACTATCTACAACCAATCATCCATAGATTGATGGACAAACTGAATGGGTGAATCAAGCCCTAGAAAAATATCTCCATTGCACCATCAACTATCCTCAAAATGATTGGTTTGAGCTTTTAACCTTTGAAGAGTTTTCCTATAACAATAGTGTTCACATATCTACTAAGCAGACTCCCTTCTTTGAAAATTAGGGACAACATCCAAGGATGGATATACAACTCTCAAATCATGTCAAGAACCTAGCTGCCAAAGATAAGGCCCAGTGTCTCAAGGATATTCACAAAGAACTCAAGAAAGAGATCCATAGAGCTCAAGAACAATATAAGTATTATGCAAATCAACATCGTGTTCAAAATCCATCTTATCACATTGGGGATAAAGTGTGGCTACTCAAAAATAATTCGCAGACTTCGAGGCCTTGAACAAAGCTAGAACATCAGAGATTTGGTCCATTCACCATCTTGGCCAAGATTAATCTAGTCACTTTCAAGCTCCATTTACCAAGTACCATGAGAATACATCCACTTTTCCTTGTATCTATGTTGGAACCATATCAGACTTTACCATTGAGGGAGGAGAGACCTAGTCCTTCACCACCTATTGAGATTGATGATCATGAAGAATTCGAAGTCGAACATGTCTTAGATTCAAGAATATCCTGAGGAAGATTGGAGTACCTTGTTCATTGGAAAGGGTATGAAATTAGTGATTGCACTTGGGAACCTCCAGAGAACCTTCACAAGCACCAATCAAGGTTCGAGCATTTCATAAGAAAAATCCAATGAAACCGAGGCTCCTCGTGGAACTCGTCGCTTGAGAGGGAGATGATATCATGGACGAAGGAAACCATCTTGAACCTCAGATTCCATGTGACTTCTATATGTCATGATTGGTTGAGAATTTGGAGAAACCAATGCTTCCATTGCATCTGGAATGTGCCAAAACCCTAAGATCGATTGTCTTCTTACTTAATTTTGATATCTAGATATCATGTTTTGAATTGATGACATCATCAATGACATTATTATCTCATAACTACCTTTGATGAACCGCCCTTGAAAACCTATATAAGGAGGGATTGGCCACATACATACTCAGACTTGCCATTCCCAATCTTGGGAGCTCAAGGAGTCATGTTCGGCAAGTAAGTACTCTTCAAGTTCCAATTCTAATTCTTATCTTGTTCCTTGTTCTAGTCTTGTCTAGTCTAGTTCTTGGACATCTAGCCTTGTCCTCTTGTAATCTCATCATGTATGTTATTTGCTACTCAGTAGGAACAAATGAAATGTCAATTTCCTTTGCCATAAGCTTCCCTATTACAAAGTGGTAATGGAATTCTATGTGCTTTATCCTTGCATGAAAAATTGGATTTGCAACTAGATGCAAGGAACTTACATTATCTCCAAGTAAGTGATGTATAAAGAAGACTAGAGCTAAAATCCTAGAATTAACTTTGCAAGAGTCGAACTGAGAGACTTTGAACTAGGAATCAGGATTAGTTTCATGGAACACAGGGTTCCATGCAACTGCGAATGCGCTCTGACTGTCAGTGAAGATGGTGGTAGCAGAAGGCTGACCAACACCCAAACCAGCCATAAGGCGTCTGAACCACACACACTCAACAATCGCTATGAAAGCTGCCCTATACTCAGCCTCACAACTAGAAGTGGCCATAGTAGGATGCTTCTTGCTCAACCAAGATATACATGAGATACCAAGCATGAAGCAAACGCCACTAGTGGACACATGAGTGTCATAGCAACCAACCCAATCACTATCAGAAAAAGCATGCAAATCTAGCAGTAGTGAACCCCCTTGGGACAAAACAATACAAGTAGTCGGGTACCACTAGCGAAAGATGCACTTAACTGCCTGCCAATGCTTGACACTTGGGCAATGCATAAACATGCTCATCTATGAGATAGCAAACTGAATATATGTCCGAGTAATGCATAAATAAATCAAGCATCCAACAACCTGCTCATAAAGAATAGCATCAAATGCATATCGAGCATCATGAAGTCTCAACCGTTAACCTGTCTCCATAGGAGTGGCAATAGTTTTGTAGTGTTCAAGGCCAAAACTCTGCAATAATATGACAATATATTTTGTTTGATACAAGGCTATTCCACTATCAACTTGCATAAATTAAATGCCCAAATAGTGATGCAAATGCCCCAAATCAGACATCTCAAATGAGGCATGTAAATCAGCTTTAAAATCAGCAATATGCCTGTCATGAGGACCAGTGAGTAGCATGCCATCAACATACACAACAATAATCAGAAGCACATCATTAGCACCCTTAAAATATAAGGTGCTTTCAATTGGATTGTTCTCAAAACCATGGGCAATAAGATAGACATGTATCTCTTCATACCAAGCACGTGGTGCTTGCTTTAAACCATATAATGCTTTCTTCACCCTGCACACCTTGTTTTCATGCTCTTTCTGCACAAAGCCACGGGGTTGAAAAACACACACTTCTTCATGCAACTCACCATTCAGAAATGCAGTTTTAATGTCCAACTAATGTACATTCCAACCATGATGAGATGCAAGTGCACAGATGCTACGAACAATAGTCATTCCGCAAGTAGGAGTAAAGGTCTCATCAAAATCAGTGCCTCTTTCTTGTGCATAACCCTTTGCAACAAGCCTAGCTTATACCTGTCAACTATTCCATCAAGCTTACACTTAAGCTTGTATACCCACTTAGTGCCAATGGCCTTCTTGCCAGGAGGCAAGTCACATAAAGACTAGTTACCATTCTTCATTATAGCATCATATTCAGATTACATAGCAATCATCCAATTTTTAGAATTTTGTGCTTCATCAAACGAAATGGGCTCATTCTCATCACAGAGACTAGACGCAGCCATAGCATAGCAATCTGATGCAAAATAGGCACTATGAGAGCCTGACTGAACATGATATGATAGAGGTGCATCTAATTTGTTGTCACACAAAGTCTGCACTAGCCATTTTGGCATAGTTTTTGCCTCCTCAATATCAGCACTCTCATCAACAAGTGCATCATGTAAATCTACATCAGAAATGGGATGATTTGCATCATCACATGAAACCTACAAAGGTTGAGGAGTTGCCTCATTTGGACCAGCGCCAGACTGTCCACTTGTAAAAAGAGGTAGCAAAGTATCATACATGTCTTTGGAGCTAATAGATACCTCCTTAGTACATGAAAGCAATGGTTGAATAGCATCTTCTATAAAAAAAAACATCACGGCTAACCAAAAATGTGTTTAGTCTGTGGATGATAAAGACGATAGCCTTTACTTTTTGAATTGTACCCAACAAAAATACATTTCATTGCTTTATCATCTAATTTTCTGCGATGTTGTTCTAGCACTAATGCATATGCCAAACAACCAAAAACACGTAGATGAGAAACAGATGGATTGTGACCATGTCAAGCCTCATATGGAGTGATAGACTGCAGCACTTTAGTAGGGTACCTATTAAGTACATATGCTGCACACATGACAACCTCAAGCCAGAAACTATGTGGTAAGGCTTGGCTCTTGACCATACACCTCGCCATCTCCATGAGTGACTTGTTCTTCTGTTCAATAACTCCATTCTATTGAGGTGTATAGGGCACTGGACACTGGTGTTTTATCCCACATTCAGCCAAAAATGCATTAGAGTCAGAAGACATATATTCCCTACCTCGATCAGAATGGAGGGTGCCCATTTTACATGTTGATAGATGTTCAGCCATTACCAAAAACTGTTTGAAGCACAAAAACACTTTGGACTTTGCTTTCAATGGATATACTCATGCATGCCTAGAAAAATCATCAATGAAAGTCACGAAGTAAAGATAGCTTCCAAACGAATGTGTATGCATACAACCACACACATCACTATATACAAGCTACAATTTCTTAGTAGCCTGAACTGAACCATCTTTTGGGAAGGATGAATGCTGCATTTTGCCCAAAATATAGGCTTCACAAACATGTTTACCGGGTGCCTCAAGTTTGGGCAAAGAGGGCACTATTTCAAATTTCTGCAAGCATATCAAACTAGAAAAATTCAAATGACCAAAGCGTGCATGCCAAATCTTTACATCTGACATAGCCTAAGAATCATGTACTACACATGTTGAATCATTCATAGATTTTTCATATCTATGAGCTTATACAACCCACGACATAAAATGTGAGAAGCAATAATCACATCGCCATTTGATAGATCATGAACTGTACATTTGTCATCAACAAATTTCACTACCAAGCCAATCTTGGCTAAAGTTGAAACTCATAACAGATTCTTCTTGATCCCTGGCACAAATAAAGCATCTGAAAAAGTGAAAGAACTACCATCAGCAATAGTCAGTATCATCTTACCAACTCCCATAACAGGATAAGAGGAGTTATTGGCGCATGTGACAGTATTCCTTGTAGGGGCAAGCTCAAGTGAAGTGAGGAAACTACGCTGCGAGGTAATATGTTTAGTTGCCCCACTATCAAAATACCAAACATTTGAGTCTAATGCAGACATGCACTGCTCATGAGAAGATGGATCAAAGCTGCAAACAATAGTAAATGCCCATTCTTCTTCCTGCACAAGATTAGCAGACTTTGTTTTCAATGTAGAGGCATTTGCAACAACCATTCCAGCCTCTTTTTTCTTTGCCTCTTTTGCAGCCAGTTTTGGACAATTATTTATGACATGATCATTAGCTTTATAGTACTTGCAAAACAATTTTTGCTTTTTTGTTTTCTTGTAATCTCTATCGTCCTTCTTTGTTTGTGCAAAATTAGTAGATTTTTGTTTACTAGTAGAAGAGCTCCATTTTCCTTTGCCCTTCTGACTAGCCAAGAAATCTTGATCTGCAACACGCATAATGACTACCACCACTATAGTATGACTTATAGGCCCCCACCTATTCACTCTCCCACTAGGAAAGGAATAGGATCATTCGCCAAGAGATATGGCATACATATATACAGAGGACATGGATTAGCCCCAGGGATATACTTCCACTGAAAATGCACCACTACCACGAGCATTTTCTATAGTCAGACCAAGGCATCATTGAGACTCCACAATACATGTAGACATACTTACCACACCACCTCCGAGTCAACATTGGGAAGCTTTGAGTTTCATCACGTCAGCTCGAGATCGAGAGGGGTCAGACTAGGGGAGTACCTAGAGAGGAGACGTGGTGCCAAATATACCATACAGAGACAGAGAGCGAGGAGCACTTTGTTACCAGATGCCGAGCATACTCAGATCTACGAGCACAGTTCCATATAGAGGAGTCACTACAGTTGTGCATGATCATTGGAGACCAATAGAGGTTGGGACAATTCCTCAAAGCAGCCTATGAGAGACGAGAGCAGTTGTTATAGCCCATGCATCAGTCATGAATGAGTACACAACAGACCACTACTCAATTCTTTCAATGAGATGGGCTACATCAGACTAGCCCACCTTCCAAAGGCATAGGCCTAACGCTCCAGCAGGCAATGGCACAGAGAGTGCGATGTCAACCACATAGAGCTGGATACGTGTTGAGATATCAAGCTCAACATGTGATGATCCAAGATGACACATATCATTTTTCATTTCTCTGACATGTATAGTGGTCACGCTGGTATATGTCAAGGACACTTCATTGAGCTTTATTAGATTTATCTACCGAGAGTGATGGCACATTTGTTTCTTGCCAGCTCGCTCATCCGCGGACATTAAGATTTTCCTTATGTATTGTTCTTTATATATTGCACTTGTTGTACTCTTGTTTTAGGTCATTCTTGAACATTCCTTTTATGTAATAAAAGAAGAAGAAAGAAGATCATTCTTCCTTGCCTCAATGTGTGTGTGTATGGTCCTCTTTGAGTGTGAGAGTGTGTGTGTGAGATCTCTTCCTTATCTCCTTCCTTGTGACATGGTATCAGAGCAAATGTGGTTGTAGAGAGCTTGTGGAGAAAGCCGACGATGAAGAGTACATGAGAAGGCGTGATTCACAAACGACCTCAAGTTGCTACGAAAATTGGCGTGAAGGTAGAAGGCCTCAAAATATTTTCGAGAGCTATCCCTTTAGGATCACTTGTTTCTATCATATCAGAGTTTTCGAGTCATCTCAACCTCCGTTTCAATCCCACAAGGTGGGGCCCTCAAAAAAATAGGTCAGTTTGTAAAACTATGACTTGCATCCTATTCGACAACACTCATATATTCCAAATCTAGGATTTTGAGCAATTCTCTATACTGTCGATACACAAATACGTGTTTTTATGTCATCGAGCTATCACATTATAGTGGGACAGCGTTCAAGCAGAACAGTTGCTTGTAGTGTTTTGCAGTGTTGTGAATTGTCGTAGAAATGACAAACACAGATGGAATGAGTCAGCTTATGAGTGATAAGCTGGACAAGAACAACTTCCATGCTTGGAGATTTCGTATGAAGGATTTCTTGATGGGAAAAGGCTACTGGAAGTACATCAAAGGAGAGAACGAAAATGCTCCACAGTTACCACAGAGGAATCATATTGCAAACCAATTAAGAGCATATGAGGAATGGAATGAAGGAGCACGAAAGGTAATATATTGGCTATCTGTTAGCATACAAGATAGCGTGATTGGGCATATACAAGATGCCAAGACTCGAAAAGAGACATGGAACAATTTGGTCACATTGTATGAGACCAATACAAAGCATAGAATTCGCAACTCAAGAACAAGCTGCATACATTGGAAAAGAAGGGAATGTCGATAAGTGACTACACTCTGAAAATCAAAAGCATATGTGATTGACTTGCATCTATTGGCGTGAATGTCGATGATGATGATGATAAGGTGGAAGTGTGCCTTCGTGGTTTAAGAGCTGCATATAAGCAATTCAGAACTTCTATACGAACCAGGGAAAATATTTTGAATTTTGCTGATCTGGTATCCATGTTGATCTGGTATCCATGCTGATTATTGAAGAAAAGAATCTTGGTGAGGATTCAAACTCCCAAGGAAAACCTAGTTCAGAGCAGGTATTCTACTTTGGTACAGAAAGAGGCAGAGGTAGAGGCTTCGGAAGTGGAAGAGGACACAATAACCAAGATCAAGGACAACAACAAAATCATGTAGGAGGTAGAGGGCAATTTCGAGGAAGGGGGAGCCAAAGAGGTCGTAAAAATTTCCAAAGAAATGATTCAGGTAATGACATTAAGGATGTTGGAATTGTGGTAAAGTTAGACACTTTGAACGTGATTGTAGGTTGAAAAATCAAAATAACAGGAGGCAACAAAACAACTATGCATTCACAAGTGCAGATGACTCTGAGAAGATGTTCATGGTTCAACATCATATGATGAATACAATGTCTGTTGATGTTTCAAAATCAAATGGTAATGTTTGGTATGTTGATTCAGGCGCTTCCAATCACATGACCACTCATGCGGAATGGTTTAGTAGTTTGCAAAAATTGCCAATTCCTAGATATGTTGAAACACGTGATGACACAGCACACCCTATCGAGCATACAGGACACATAGCATTGTCTATGGAGAATGGGAAGGTAATGTAAGACAATAGTTACGCAATATAACACAGGAGCAATAGCAGAGAAGATAACAGATATAGGAGAATCTCAACAATTTTCTACTAGCAGCAAGTACAAAGATGATGGCGTTGTCCACCCGTGCGCTCTCAAGGTAGAGCTTAAATGGTGATCTAGACAACTCTAGATAGGGAGATACAAGGTAGAGGTATGCTGGCTCAACTCAATTTCTTAGGTAGTGCAGAAGTCATGTATATATAGGATCATGGGTGGCCTGCCATGGACGGCTATACATGGGCGGTAGAGCGTGGGCGGCCACCGCCCGCGTAATTGCCATACACGGCTTAGACTGGTTGAACCGACCTAACAAATATAAATGATTTCTGAATCCGACAGGGAATATTCCATGGAATATTCCCTTTAGCCAGGGGGCCCGCTGGCCCCCTTGGACCCCCCAGCCGGGGCTGCTCACCGCTGCCCCGGACCCCACAATTGGGGACCCTGGTAACTCCTTTTCCTTATAATATCTTACATGGTCCAATATGACCTTCATCCAACATTCAAGTTGGGATTCCCATCAATTGGGTAATGCACGCTTGGCTTCTCCTCATAAAGGGGGCCTTACAAAATGTGCATACAATCATGAGGGGTAGACATTGATCATACTCTAACACCCCCCCTCAATGTTTACCGATGATAAATCAAGTAGGTCTCGGTCCTATGCCCATCTGTTGAAGATGCTTGTTGAGCTGCTCTCTTCCAAGTGCTTTAGTGAATATGTCAGCACAATTTGCCTCTGTTGGGCAATATTCTAGCTCCACAATTTCATCTTCAATTAGCTCACGAATGTAATGGTACTGTACTTCTATGTGCTTGGTGCGAGCATGAAATACTGGGTTCTTTGCAATAGCCATACAACTTTGATTATCACACTTGAGTACAATTGGCATATTTGATGGAAAGCCTATATCTGCAAGGATTCTCCTTAACCAGACTGCCTCACAAGAAGCAAAACAAGCTGCTTTGTACTCTGCTTCAGTGGAGGAGAGTGCGAGAGTTGGTTGCTTCCTACTTACCCAAGAAAATATTCCTGAACCAAGTGAGAAACAATATCCAGAAACTGATTTTCTAGAATCACAATCTCCAGCCCAATCTGAATCACAATATCCTTGGAGTGTATCACCTGTGGTATACAAAATACCAAAATCCAAGGTTCCTGCAATGTACCTTAGAATTCGCATTCCAGCATTCTAGTGACTCTCCTTAGGTTTGTTGGAAAACCTGCTTAACACTCCAACAGCATAGCAAATGTCTGGTCTAGTGTTGCACAGAAAAATAAGACTTCCAACGAGCTTCCTATACTTCTTAGCATCTACATCAGGCATGTTATCATCCATAGATAGCTTATGATTTACCTCCATAGGTGTGCTAGTTGGTTTGCAGTCCATCATTCCAAATGCCTTGAGAATTTCTTTGGAATATTTTTGTTGTGAGATGAAAATGCCATCCTTCCTTTGCCATACTTCAATTCCCAGACAAAAATGGAGTAGACCTAAGTCTGTCATTTCAAACTCAGTTCCCAAGCTGATCCGAGTTTGATTGATGAGTTCCTGATGATCTCCTGTAATGATCAAATCATCTACATATACAATGACAACAACTAGCTTGCTATCCCTTTTCGTTACATACAAGTTAGCATCAGAAGTACTTCTTTCAAAACCCATATTTTTGAAAAAATGATCAATTCGTTGGTACCAAGCCCGTGGAGCTTGCTTAAGTCCATACAAAGCTTTCTTCAACCTGCAAACTTTATTTTCTGAATTGGGCACCTCAAAACCTGGTGGTTGAGATACATATACCTCCTCCTTGAGGTGACCATTCAAAAATGCAGATTTGACATCCATCTGGAAAATAGGCCAAGACTTTTGTGCAGCTACTGCAAGTACCGTCCGAATAGTTGTCATGCGTGCTGTTGGTGCAAAAGTTTCTTGAACATCAAATCCTTCAATCTGTGAAAAACCCTGTGCAACTAATCGTGCCTTATACTTTTCTAATGTTCCATCAGCTTTATACTTAGCTTTCCAAATCCATTTAGTACCTATTACCTTCTTCTTTGGCGGCAAGTCGACTAGATCCCATGTATCATTTTTGAGTATACTATCATACTCAGACTGCATTGCCGCTCTCCAATCTGGATCATCAATGGCTTCTTCAATGGTGGTAGGTTCCTTTATCGAACCCATGATATCTGCCATTAGAGCCATGTTAACAATGTGTTCTGAGGCTCTTCTTTGCTCCTCTATTCTCTTTGATCTTCGTAATCCATCCGATGATGATTCTGGTGCATCTACATGTGGATTGTGATCATCAAAGAGCTGTTGTGCCCACTTCGGTAGTGGCTTACGCTGTGCAGCTACAATTGGTTGGCTTTTTATTGAGGAAATTTCTCCATCAGATGTTTCCTCCTCCTCAACTTTAACCTGTCTTTTGATAGGCACAAGGTGAGATATTTCTCCGTTTGATGAGATAGTAGATTTACCTTTATCTTCTACTAAGTGTGGTCGTTCATCAAACACCACATCTCGGCTGACAAAAATCTTCCTTGCCTCAGGATCCCATAACCTGTATGCTTTAGACTCTTCACTATATCCTAGGAAGACACACTTTTTGCTTTTTGAATCCAACTTTGATCTTGTTGAATCAGGAATATGTGCATAACAGAAACAACCAAAAATTCTGAAATGCAAAACTGAAGGCTTTTTACCAGAATATGCTTCTTGAGGAGTCATCCCCTTCAGAGCTTTTGTGTAGCTTCGATTGAGGATGTAGACTGCTGTATTGACTGCTTCTGCCCAGAATGAATCAGGCATGTCTTGAGCCTTTAACATACAACGAGCCATTTCAACTACTGTCCTGTTCCTGCGCTCAACAACGCCATTTTGTTGAGGTGTATGAGCTGTGGTAAGTTGCCTTTTCACACCATGCTCCTTACAGTAATTGTTGAATTCTGTTGACAAGAATTCACCTCCTCTATCTGTTCTAAATTTCTTCAGTTTCCTTCCTGATTCACTTTCTACATACTTATGCCACGCTTTAAATTTTTCAAAAGCATCAGCCTTCTCTCGAATGAAATAAACCCACATCTTTCTACTATAATCGTCGACTAACAGCAAGAAGTAGAAAGATCCTCCTAAAGCAGGTGTAGACATTTTACCGCAGAGATCAGCATGTACCAACTCTAGAGGAGCTTGAGATCGATTGCTGGTCTCTCTTGGAAATGCCTTTCGTTGTTGCTTGCCCATCATACAAGCTTCACAAGGTTCCTGCAACTCTGAAAATGCAGGCAAATGAGCAACCATCCCTGTTCGTTGCATCTCCTTCAAAACTGCAAATCCGAGATGCCCAAATCGTTGGTGCCATAACCTGCTTACATCTTTATCTTCTGTAGCAGTTAAAGCACTTAACTCATACAAGTTATCCCGTCGTGTGCCTTTACCTACAACATTACCTGATGAATCCATGATTTCCGCACCACTCTTATTGAAGTGAACTTCGAGTCCACGATCTGTTATTGCAGAAACTGACAACAAATTTCTTTTGAGTGTAGGTACATAGAGAACATCGGATAACTTTTTCTCAACACCTGGAGAAGTGATAAAAGAGATGGTTCCAGTTCCTTCAGTTGGACACTTGGAGTCGTTTCCCACCACTACATTGATGGATTCCCGCAGAGGCACTAGGGAACTATACCAATCCTTTTTACTAGTCATATGGCGAGAAGCTCCACTATCTAAAATCCATGGTTCATCAACACGAGCTTGAGCAGATGAACATACCTCTTCAATAGCTACCCAAAGTTCCAGCTCTGTGTTGTTTGCAGACTCTTTGTTCTTCCATGATGATTTTACAGTCCCATTCCGTTCATGAGCTTGCTTCTTTCTGCAATCCTTGATGGCATGGCCTTTCTTTTCACAATAGAAGCAACTTCCTGTGAACTTTTTCTTCTTTGGCTTCTTCTTTGATCCCTCTGAAGAGCCTTTACCTTTTGCATTTGCTGAGAATGCAGCATCAGTTGTACTTTGCCGATTCTTCAGCCGCATCTCTTCTTCTAAAAGCATGGCACAAAACTCTTCAAATGTAAGAGGAGTTGGCCTTACCTGAGTGTTAAGGGCTGTTACTAATCCATCATACTTTGCTGGAAGAACACGTACAGATCTTCGAGCTAGCTCTTCTGGTGTTATAACAACACCAACTGCAGCCAATTGATCTTGAAGATGCTTTATCCATTTGATAAAATCTTCAACCTTTTCAGAATCAGAATGCTTTTCATTTGCCAACTGATTTTCTAAATTCTGTATCCTAGTGTGGTTCTTGGTCTCATATTGTCGAGCCAATATGCCCCAAGCCTCATGTGCTTTAGTAGTATGTTGAACTAAAGTAAGCACAGAATCACTTACACTAGTGACAATCGCACATAATGCATCAGCATTCCGCCTCTTCCAAGCTCGTAGAAGATCTGGATCTGGCTGAATCATCAATCTTGAATTTGCTGGATCTTCAACTGGTATAGGCTCTGGATCCAATCCCATCGGTCCCATGACAGTGTCAAGTAATTCATAGGAGTCCAAAATTGCAGAAATTTTGAACTTCCAGAGTGTATAGTTGGTTCCATCCAGCTTCCCTTCAGGGAATGCAGGTGGACGAATTCGAATAGGTGCAGCATTAACATTAGGTGAAGCACCAAGACTAGTGTTCGACGATGAAGCCATCATGTAATCACTCGAATAATCTACTGATATTCTAGTCTGCTAGTAGGCTAAAATAATGATACTTCTCAAGCTATTCGAACCTTACAGCTCTGATACCATGTAAGACAATAGTTACGCAATATAACACAGGAGCAATAGCAGAGAAGATAACAGATATAGGAGAATCTCAACAATTTTCTACTAGCAGCAAGTACAAAGATGATGGCGTTGTCCACCCGTGCGCTCTCAAGGTAGAGCTTAAATGGTGATCTAGACAACTCTAGATAGGGAGATACAAGGTAGAGGTATGCTGGCTCAACTCAATTTCTTAGGTAGTGCAGAAGTCATGTATATATAGGATCATGGGTGGCCTGCCATGGACGGCTATACATGGGCGGTAGAGCGTGGGCGGCCACCGCCCGCGTAATTGCCATACACGGCTTAGACTGGTTGAACCGACCTAACAAATATAAATGATTTCTGACTCCGATAGGGAATATTCCATGGAATATTCCCTTTACCGTCGCGCCCCACAATTGGGAACCCTGGAATATTCCCCGGACCCCACAATTGGGAACCCTGGTAACTCCCTTTCCTTATAATATCTTACATGGTCCAATATGACCTTCATCCAACATTCAAGTTGGGATTCCCATCAATTGGGTAATGCACGCTTGGCTTCTCCTCATAAAGGGGGCCTTACAAAATGTGCATACAATCATGAGGGGTAGACATTGATCATACTCTAACAGGTAAAACATCTTGTTGATGTGCTACATGTTCCAAATATAACAAAGAATCTGGTCTCTGTTGGACAAATGGTTGACCAAGGATTACAAGTCAGGTTCAATGCTGATGGCTTATATGTAGAACAGTAAAAGCAGGATGGACGATTGATTGCCAAGGGAAACAAAGTGGATAAGATGTTTACCTTAAATGTGAAAATTCCTGAAACGAATGCAACCATGTTTGCAAAAGGTGTAGGAGTTATTGTTGATAGAGAGATCTAGCACAAATGAATTGGACATGTAAATTTATAGAGGCTGAAATTGATGCAATCCAAGGAGATTGTCAATGGATTACCAAATTTCAAAGTTGCAAAAATGCAAAAGGTATATGCATCATGTCAATTTGGTAAACACTCAAGAGCATCATTTTTGTATGACATGCATGTTAGTGAGAATGTACTAGAAATAGTACATATAGATGTTTGGGGTCCTGCAAAGATCATATCTATGGACGATTGCAAGTTTTATGTTACTTTCATTGATGACCATACACGAAAAGTATGGGTATATTTCATGAAAGAGAAGGTGTTCACTCACGTCCAAAATGTTAAGGCTATGGTGGAAAAGCAGACATGAAAGTATGTTCAGATATTAAGATCTGATGGAGGAGGTGAATACAAATGAGTTCAGCAATTTTCTTAAAAGTCATGGAATTCGACGTCAATTTTCATGCAAGTACACACAACAAAATGGCAATGGCATTGCTAAATGCAAAAATAGACATATTGCAAAAATAGCAAGAGCTTTGATGGCCGAGAAGAATATGCCTCATTATTATTGGGCAAAAACTATGCAAATTGCTGTACACATCATGAATAGAACTCCGATTGCTGTTGTATATCAAGTTACACCTGAAGAGAAGTTTACAGGTAAAAAGCTAAACTTATCACATATGAAAGTATTTGGTTGTATTGCATATGTACATGTTCCAGATGAGTTGAGGACAAAGCTTGATCCAAAAGCAAAAAGATGTATCTTCATTGGATACTCCCTTGAGCAAAAGGGGTATAAATGTTATAACCCACTCACACGACAGGTGAAGGTAAGCAGAGATGTGGTGTTTGATGAAATGTCAAGATTCTATGTAGATGCCAAAGATGGACTTAATCTTGAATCAAATGACAAAGTAAATGCTGAAAAATCAAGTGCAGAATCTCAAGTTTTGAGTGGACCAAATGCATCACCAAGCAATAGTTCCAATTCAAATCCATGGGGCAGAATCAAGACGGCACAAGAACACGACAACCGAGTTCAACAACTCATGCATGAGGTCCGCAACACCTCGCACCTGGGCAGGTACAACCTCTCCCCATACCAAACAGACCCTGACATGATCAATATGGACTTCATAACTGAGCTCCCACCATCCAAAGGGTATTCAATCATATTCGTCGTAGTGGACTATTTCATCAAACAGGCTCATTTTATCCGGGCTAAGCCTCCCCTAAATGCAAAGGCAGTAGCCAAACTATTTTTCACACACATAGTAAGCATCACGGCTTGCCATACCAAAGAGACCCTGACATGATCAATATGGACTTCATAACTGAGCTCCCACCATCCAAAGGGTATTCAATCATATTCGTCGTAGTGGACTATTTCATCAAACAGGCTAATTTTATCTGGGCTAAGCCTCCCTTATACGCAAAGGCAGTAGCCAAACTATTTTTCACACACATAGTCAAGTATCACGGCTTGCCGCTCGCGATCATGTCAGATTGAGATGGTCGTTTTTTTAGTCAATTATGGACCGAACTATTTCGTTTACTCAGCAAACAACTTAGATTTTTGAGCGCTTATCATCCACAAACTGATGGGCAAACCGAGCAGTTCAACCAAACAATTGAGGATTACATCCGCAACTACGTGCAAACAAACCAAGGCGATTGGGCCAAACACTTAGACATCCTCGAGTTTCACTACAACGCAATTGGGCCAAACACTTAGACATCCTTGAGTTTCCCTCCCTCCCTCCCTCCCTCCCTCCCTCCCTCCCTCCCTCCCTCCCTCTCTCTCTCTCTCTCTCTCTCTCTCTCTCTCTCTCTCTCTCTCTCTCTCTCTCTCTCTCTCTCTCTCTCTCTCTCTCTCTCTCTCTCTCTCTCTCTCTCTCTCTCTCTCTCTCTCTCTCTCTCTCTCTCTCTCTCTCTCTCTCTCTCTCTCTCTCTCTCTCTCTCTCTCTCTCTCTCTCTCTCTCTCTCCCCCCCCCTCTCTCTCTCTCTCTCTCTCTCTCCCCCGCTCCCTATCTCCCCTCCACCTTCCTCCCCCTGAATAGCTGGAGTCGATACTTTTGCCCCTTGTCAAGCAAAAAAGAAAGTCATTGAGAAACACTGCACAAAATGAAATTGTAATCTCTCGATGTGGTTAATTGAGTCATTGAACCAAATCCTCATAAAGATCATAGAGATTGGCATCAATTACACACTGTATTTCTCACTAATTTACAAAAATAATCATAGCTATTTGCTGCCAGATTGGACTACATGAAAATCAGATGTCACAGAGATGAAAAGGAAAAATATATCTTGGAAGGCCTTGATCTGAAAAACCACAAAGAGGCAAGGGATGCTATACAGTTTTGTTTAAGCATGTGCAGGATCCCTGGATCTTAATTTGCATTCACCTCCCTTGCTGCGAAAAGAAGACAGCGAAAAGAATGACCTAGGTGCTGCAAAAAAGTAGAAAGCGCAAAAAAAAAGATCAGATTAAAAAAAAAAGGAACAATGCACCCAATAATTTCATTTAGGCCCTATTGAACAGATATTATCATTGCACAAGACTAAAAAACAATCTATCAGCCCACCTCTTAACATAGTGCTTGTGCTGATGTGATCATCCCGCAATCTGAAGTTGGCTGGCGGATTCGGGATTGAACTCCTCAAACAATAAGCTGCAAACAGCATTTCTCTTACTTATGTCTGGCCTAATAGTGAACATGATTACTATGGACACGGTAGCAAACTCAGATGTCACTGCTAGCATGTAAATCCTAAGCTACTTGTACATCAGATAAATGATTGGTATGACAGCTAATTATCAATGCAATATACAAAATGTTAACCAAATTCTTTTCCATCAGTCTGAGTAGGGCTTTCATATGTACCCTCAGATACTTGTACATCAGATAGTTGTTAAAGCTAGGTATCAATACAATTTATAAAATATTTACCTGATTTTTCTTCTTCAGCCTGACTAGTGCTTCCAAACTCATCATCATTGTACCTCCTTTCAGGCAGCCTTCTTCTGCTTGTAATTTCATCTGTGAAATGACTTTGCACTTCTGGTTCATCATCACCAGAAGTTGTGGATGCAGAGATGCAATCGGTAGCAGCAACCTCTGACATACGGTTCTTTCTCCCAAATTTCAGCAATCTTTTAAAGCCTCTCACTTGTTCTTTAGGTTGTGAAGCTGTGGTTGCCTTTTCAAGAGCTTCCCATCTTATGTCTGGTTGAGGTCGTGGAAAATTCCAGGTGGTAGACTCTCCTTTGACATCAGTAGTGGGACTCGAATTCTCGCTGTATAATAGACTAGACAATGGTGGGTGATAAAAGGAAGCAAATGGAGTTTTATGCAATGGACTGCTCGTAGACATCAATGAAGGTGCTGTTTCAACATGCTCAATCTGTATGGATTCCACTACATCTTCATCAGAGTGAGACAAAGACTTAGCATTTTCTTCTGAATTCAGCCCAGCAGTTTCTGAAATGAAATTGGAATTCAATATTGATTTAGGCAAAACTGGAGAGTCATTCAGCATCTCGTTATCAATGAGCGAGGACACTGAATCATGTATCTCCTGTATATCAGTTACACAGCATGGCAGAGCATCTGAATGTGCAGAAGTATCAACTTTGATGGATTCATCCAGCCTCATTTCACTATTATCTTCGCAAAGAATACTTGTTTCTGATTGTTGCACATCAATCTGATTCACTGGGATGAGATCATCATCATCTTTTACATCCATTTTTTCTGCCTTCAAAAGATTTCCAGCAATGCTTTTATCATGGATCTCCTGAGCAGTTTCATTTTCAGAACAAATTTTGTTTTGTAGAGCTTCAGCATCAGCCTCTCCATTGGAAATTTTTGCGACATTAACAGAGGAAATACCCTTAGATCTCAGTGTATGAGTCAATGATCCTGGTCCACTTCCACATCCCTTTCTCAGGAAGGGCTTCCCCTCTTGAAAGGAACCAACAGTACTTTGCCTTAACTTATTGTTAGTAACAGAATCAACAATCTTATCTCGCTTACTCTTACAATTCCCATCATCAATCGAGGTTGAAAGGGCTTTCAAATCATTCATGTTAGCACAGCTTTTTCTGAGAAGTGTAGAACGATTTCTTGGTTCTTCCTTGCTGGTCACACTGCGAGAAAAGTTACTGCAGGCAGGTACATTCCCATTGCCATTGGACTCTAATGGTGGAGTACCAAACACACCTGGTGCCCCTCCAGGATCCGCTTTCTTGGGATGAACACGAGAAGACCTTAATGAACCTCCAGAAGAAGGCTTGGTATTTTCCTTCCGCATATTGGCAAAACATGGGACAGATTTTGTCAATGGATTATCTCCTTTACTTGCAGCAGTTGTTTTATGTATATTGACACCCATTGCTGAACTTCGTGAGGACATCCTTGGGGAAACAGAGGGAATCAGCTTGTTGGAGTTGCGCGGAGGAGTTGCACCCTTCTGAGAAACAGGTCCAGGTTTCCTTGCACTTTGAGGTTTCAGAGTTGAAACCGTTTCCTTGCGAGAAGGCAGTGGTGAAGATGATGAGACCATCATAGGCTTGACTTGATCTTTCCCAGCCAGTTTTTTGGCTTCAGTGTCTGCAGCCTGACAGTCAACATAACACATGCAACCATAAAAAGACAAGCAAAAATACCTAATATGAAGGAATGCAGAAAAAATCCTCATTTCATGAGACACCACTTACTGTATCATCTAACTTCATTGTAAAAGATTGACTACAAATGTTTCTTGATAATCTTGTCGTTTGTATGTCCATCTCTGCTTTTCTCCTTCTCAGAGTTTCCTCCATCATCTTTAGCTTTGCTTCCCTCTCTGCTCTCATTGAGTCTTGGTCCTTAAGTTTTGCATCCCTAAGCTTCCTGTATTGTTCATATAGCCTGCCTTTTGGCCCATCAGCATCTTTGCCATTCATGCACCTCTCATCCTCAGCCATAACACAAAGAGACTGCATATCCTGATCTAAAGAACTTCCTGAAGATCTTTCAAGACTATCAGTATTGTGACTATGCTCTAGTGGGAGATCTGAAGATACAATAATGTTTTCAATTTGATTTATTTCCTGTCTTTCCAGTTCGGTGGCAGATTCCATCTCAAGCTTCGGGCCCAAGTAGTCAGATTTGTGTGCCCTAGCAACAAGTTCACTGATCTCAGGCTCTATGCTTCTTGACTCTACAAATTTCACTGCATCTGTATTCAAAGAATAAGAGCTGCCTTCCCCAAGACTCTTCTGTAGTCCAGTACTCAAATCTTCAATGCCTAATGGTGACAAAACCTCCCTTGAGTCATCAAGAACACAGCCTGCTGATTCCTTTCTCTTGTGTTCCACAAAATAAATTGCATTAGCAGGCCCAGTTCTATCTAAACAGTCAGTTTTTGAGTAGACAATGGGTTCTCCCACACATAATTGATTGCTCTCAACATCCTTAACTGAAGGTGCTGTTTCAAGCACAGCTCCCTTGAGCTGCCCTTTCAATTGCCTTTCAGACGGATGATTTCCCTCAGAATGCTTTTTTGTGGTTGCTTCAACTGAGTTTGGAATCAAAGATGATGCAGAAGGTTGCAACTGAACGCAAGACGAAGCTTTGTCAAAAGCTCCAGAAATTGAGTGCACCTTAGACCCTATGTATCTTCCTTGAATCGACTCATGTGAAACCTCTATGCTGTTTACAGGAGCATCCAAAGAGCATTCCATGCCCATTATAGCAATCCCACTTTTGCATGACAGTCCACACAACTGTAGCCCAATTGTTTCAGGGTCTTTCCTGGAATCCCAGCATTTCGGACTGGTACCTTCTACTTCAAGAGATGTTCTTCTATCAGGTTCCTGTTTGATAATACGGCGTTTCGCAACAGAATCCACTGAGTGTCTTCTTTGCTTGTTCTCAAATAAACTTATTGCATCTTGTACGCTCAGCCTTCGGCCAGGTGCCACAGCAGTGTCAGAACAATCAAAGCCCCGACCATCGCATTTGCTCACACAATTGCTGCTGCTGTTCAGAATTTCAGCTCTGCTCTTCTCTAACGAGGATTTCTCTAAAGCTGAATTACCTGGTACTGACACACTCTGTACAGACGAGGAGACTTTGTCCTGAGAGGATAAGGAGTCTGCTTCATTTGCTTCCATGTATGAACTTTGTTTTAAGCTAGAAATGTATCCTGCTAGCACCACATCAGCTTCTGCTGTAGTATTTGTCATAGATTCCCTCTGCACACTTGGACATGACTCCTGCTCAATGCAGACCTTCATGCATCTTTGAACTTCAGGGCTACATTCTACAGAACCTCCATTTGATGATTCACAAGATGCCGAATCTGTCTCATTTTGAGATAGAAACAACTCGGTCCGAATATTTTCTGGTGGTCCCCATCTCTTTCGCATTTCTGTACCCTTCGCCTCTCTGCTTCTACCCCCTACATTCTCAAACATAATCGTATCACTTTTATCAGTCCTGTCACCTTGACAGAGATGACTTCCTTCTGGCTTGCTACCATCCAAATTTTGGCAAACCTTTTCAGTCACGTATGGTACACTGCCCTGCTGAATTTTGGAGCACCTTAATGCTTCCAGAGATTCGTACCTGATGGACCTTTCATGTCTGTTTTTCAGCACTGCCAAAAAGTTCGAGCATGCTGTCCTGCAACCCTCAATAAAGTTCAAAGTATCAGATGACAACCTGATATATTGTTATGATATCAGTAACCTTTTATTATTTATATTCAAATAATTAAGAGATCTGCATACCTGAAACGTTGTGCCCCAAAATGATCTGAAAATGCAATAAGATCTGCCATATTGTCTGCATGAAAACCAGCCGCAGTTGCACGTTCGAAAGCAGCATTCTGTTCCTGCCAGAGAGCCAGAATCCGCACATCCATGGCCCTAAGAAGCTCTACTCTGAAACCAAGCAGCAAACATTCAAAGATATATGTTTTAGAAAGTTGACCAAGAATCTTCATAAAAGAAGATACATGAAAAGCGTCTAACAAAAGTGTGACTCACTTAGATGTTTCTGCCCCCGCATCCCTACCATCAACTCTAGACTGCAAATGGAAATAATTGGCTTAGCTCCAAATATATTCATTCATCCATCAAGAATTGAGGTCAATGCCTAAAACACAGGCACTTGACATCTGCTTACCAGCTTCACTTTTTCTATCCTGTCTAGTGCTTCAGAGTATGTTTTACCCCCTGAGAATATACAAACGTTCAGCTTAGAACAAGTATAATCTGCTTAGAGACTGCTCAATCATTAAAAGCAAGCAACGCAAAGAACAGTCCCTCACAATTCGTGTGTGGTGTGTGTGTGTGTGTGTGTGTGTGTGTGTGTGTGTGTGTGTGTGTGTGTTTGTTTTGGGGGGGGGGGGGGGTGGGGGGGGGGGGGGGGGGGGGGGGGGGGGGGGGGGGGGGGGGGGGGGGGGGGGGGGGGGGGGGGGGGGGGGGGGGGGGGGAAGGAGGGGGGGAGGGGGGGGGGGAGAGGGGGGGGGGGGGGGGGGGGGGGGGGGGGGGGGGGGGGGGGGGG